>MNCI01018685.1:722435-745762 GCA_015680685.1 Gnetum montanum
TGTCATTTTACCTTGTTTAAATATTTGAGGTCTACACAAATCTGCTTTCTTTTCTTTTCTGCTTATTTCCATCGAATCTTGCTCTATTTCTAGTTTTCTTGTGGAACTATCTCTTTCTCTGGGGAAAATTAGGAGTAGATTGCGGAGTTGTGCTCAAATGTTTTTGCAAAATTTTATTTGTTACAAGTAGGTATTATAAGGACTGCGTAGACTAGGCAATTGAACAAAATAGGAAACTTTCAACAACTCACAGTACTTGGCAAAGTTGGCTGAATCTCTTTAAAGTAAGTCATTTGTACTTTACACGTAACGCAATCGTTACATTTCTCACAACCGCACGCCACAACAGCACATACACATACTCACATTAACTACTGAGTTTATTTGGAGGTATCTGGGCCTTGGTGTTGCCAGAGACCAGCAGGCACCTAAATCCTGTTTGAGGACACTCGTTGGTGGTCGCGTCCCAAACGGTCGTCAACACCAGGCTCTTGCAAGTGAGTCATAATAGGACCACATTCATTAGAATGTTCATACTAGCATATCATGTGTCCTTTCTCATCTTCTAAACTAGAGTTAGTACACTCCTCAACTGTAGCAACTTTTCTTTTTTGCTTGTAACCTTCTCATCCATGATCTCTTCTCTTCTTCTTATCTTTGCATTTATTGAATGCTTGTTTAGTTGTTTCTTATACTATCTTAAGAGTTATAGAAAACTTTTCATCCATTGAGTCCCACATCTTCTCTACCTTTGTTGTTATATCATTGATAAATTTTTGAATTGGTAGAGTTTTTTTTTATAATCACATTTTCTAAGGTTTCTTCTTCCTTCTTGTCTCACATTCAAACATCCCATTTTCTAATTGATGGATCTCAGTTATACTCTTCAATTGATTCTCTCTTCTTTTAACTCTCCTTCTTCTTTTTTCACTTATTTTATTAATTTTTGGATCCAATGGATGATCATCTCTAATAGTCTTCCTTAGGCACAGAAATCATGGATTTATCTATTTTTATTCCTTAACCCATCAACAATGTGTCTAATTTATTCCCTTTGTGAGAATCCATGGCTTGGAAATATATGTAGAAGAGAATAATATCTGCCCATCGCTACATTAAGGAATTCATGTATCCCTTATTTCCATCCCTAGATTTTATTTCTATGTTTAGACACTCTTGAGTAAGTTTGATATTTATCGTTAAAGAGCTTGAGCATGGTACTCCATCTTCTAATCAATTCTAATTCCAATGATTTGTACCTCCTTCTACTAGTCACTTCCAATATTCTAAAGTGCATAGGTATCATGGAGTACTTAGAGGTGATATTGTAATCTACATTGTATCCACCTTCAAATTTAGGAATATTATTTATATCTAGTTTCTTGATGTGGCTATCCCTTACATGTCTAGAAGGAATATATATAGCTTCTATGATATTGATCATACCTTGAGTGGCTAGTAGGGGTTCTTCATAGTTATCTAGTTCATAAGCTTTGTTGTAGAAGTGACCCCTCCAATGCTCATAATGCTCCCTATCCTCATGCTTACTTCTATTCCTATGTCACTCATAATCATTCATTTCATCATCAGGATCTTCTTCTAGACTCCTCTTTCCCATAATCTCTTCTTCTTTCTCTATCATGGTCTCTTGATCTATGTTCCTTCCTATCAAACTCCATAGATGAATGCAAAGAGGAAGATGAAGTAGTTGGAGAATAGTACTAGCTAGTTCTCCTTTTGTGACTTTCTGATTCATCCGCTTTGGGTTCCACAAAAGCTCTAGGCCTTAAGCTTCATCTATGACTAAAGTCTCTTATATTATTTCCAAGGTCTTCTACTAGAGTTGACTATAGCTTTTTATTAGCTAGATCTTCAATATGCATTATCAATGTGTGGGAGTATGATCCATGAGTTTGATAAAAATTTTTAGATTGGAGCAAGGGATCTTTTATTTCTTCTAGGACAATTATTTGAGGTGCTTTTTTTCCTTTGTCACATTCATGTTGTGCTTCCATGCTAGCATCACTTCTTGTCTAAGCCTTCATTAACTGGAATGACCTTATCATGTTCTTTATAACTTGATAGCTCTCTTATTCCTAACTTGGGTTGGCCTTCATGAGAACTTCTTCAAACATCAATGGTATGGAACATTCTATTGGTAGAACTATGTTATCTTGTAAGTTACTCCATTTGAGTTTTTCATCCTTGTGAAGAATAAATATAAAATCAAGATAGTATGGATCAATGTAAGCATATGTAATCCTTATCTACATTGGTGTACTTCAATCTTCTTCCTTATGTGTTCTATCATGCTTTCTTTGAACTTCTTTGGTAGGTGATTTTTCTCTAAGTGTGGAAGCCATGTTATCTATTTAATATTTAAGTATGTGTATGTATTAAGGTTGACTAAAAATATAAAGGATAGAATTTATGCTTTCTTTGAACTTCTTTGGTAGGTGATTTTTCTCTAAGTGTGGAAGCCATGTTATCTATTTAATATTTAAGTATGTGTATGTATTAAGGTTGACTAAAAATATAAAGGATAGAATTTTTGGTTTTAATACAACAAACTTTATAAGATCAACTACTTAGCACACATTGACACATCCCTAGCAACAACACTAATGATGAATAGTGGCATATCCCAACACTCTACCATATAAGTCACAAATGTTTTCTCATGACCAAATCATAATCTATGAATGAACAATGTAATTGTTCTAGGAGTTAATGTTAAGTTCATGATCATTGTCTTCTCACTTTGAGTTAGTGGAGTTTAAACATTTGGTTTAACTCTCAATGAGGCATATGGTAGATGATGTTGTAAGGTTCTTAATGTCCATAGTGGTAAACATGATTGAAAATCAGATAGAATTCTAAGTCTAAATAACAATGAGATTACTAATCTATCCTAGCCTAGAACAATCGATATCTAATCCTAGTTTACCATACACACCTTGGGCTTATGTGATTTCCACTAGGATTACCAAGTGGGATTACTATTAAGTGAATCAACAAGGCCACTACTAGGTTACCAAATAATCACACTTAGCACTCAAAACTAGTTGTACCCATTCTACTTAACTAGTGAGCATAAAAGGAAAGTACTTTGGAATGTAAATGATTAAAATAGGAAAATAGGAAAATTATGCTAGGTAAACAATAGAATAAAGGAAGTAAGAAATGTTGCAATGATGTAAAATAGTCTTGATCTTTATCACCAATCATAAACTATACTCAAGTATAATTTACTCAAATAAAGACTCTAGTCAACTACTTAACACCACACTACGGGCATTTACACTATCACTAAAACCATGAAATGAAACTATAATAATTTTGCTAAGCGTGGAAAAAAATTGTTGTTACTTGTGCATCTAAGTGTTAGTATTTATAGGGCTACATAGCTCCTAAGACATTATGTCATTGATGACATAGCTTGAGCTACAATATCATTGACATGATATTGCATTGGTACAAAAATTAATTTTATAAAAGAGGGATCAACATAGTCTACTATGGTGAAGCTTTAAAAATATTGGTGGGCATCAAGCCATCACTTTATGATGTCTTTGAACTTTCCAAAGACATTGCTTTTGTTTGGTTAGCACTCATCATAATATGAAGCAATATCATCATTGTAATGTCCTATCCCTTGTTAAGGGTGGAAACAATTGTAAAAAATGTAATTAACCTTCTAATAAAGGATCATCTTGTTATGAGGAGTTAAAATTATTCATGTATCTTGTGGGAAAGGGTTTGACCTATGCCATTTAATGTTAGGATTAGAAGTCATGCTAAGCATGGAGGTGCAGAGCCAGGAAAGGCAAGTAACAGGAGCCAAGTGAAGTGGAACAAAAAGGGACTAATCACCCCTTTGGTAGGATAGCTTAACCATGGTGGTAGTGTTGGATTACCTCTAAGGCTTAAGTGGCATAGGAAGATAACACAAAAGGATGTTACAGTACTCTTTCCCATTAATATAATTTTTTCATTTTCCTTGTTTAGTTCTTCAGTACCAATTATTATTTACTAGTTAATTCATTTATTAAGTATTTATAATGTTTCTGGTATATTAAATAAGAAAACGGTGAATGTAATAAATTAAGCATTCGTATTTTTACAACATCTAGGAATGGGATGTCACAATCATCACCAAGATGAATCTTTAAAAGCTACATCACTTAATCAATAGTTGATAGCTAAAGTTTTGTAGCTCAGAGCTCACTTGCAAATCCATCCCTTTACCAACCTTTCCTTACATGAGATGAAACCCTTGAATAACTTTAGGCTAGGTGATAGCTAGTAGAGATGGATAAAAAAAAGACCACCTAGAATACATCCTCAATAAAGACATTACTAAATGGAGAAAAAAAAAACCTCATCACAGTGCACAAGAAAAATAAAGAATTAACAAAACTGAATCAAATTTTTCTTAAGATAGATCAATACAAGGAGAAAATCGAAGAATACCTTAAGCATCAACATAAGCAACTAGCTAAATTTCATAAAAATATATAAAGATTGGTAACTAAAAATGAAAATGTCTCTATGGAGGAGATGTAATGTAGTAGCTGAAAAAATTGGTGTTACAAAACCAAAAATCTCAACATGAAATAGTTTTAACTACAAGTTCCATGAGCCTTAGAAGGATCTAGAGCATCTAAAACCATCTAGTCAATCACTTAATGACTTAAAAACTCTATTACCATGAATTTTAAAATGATAATATGTAACTATAAGTTTCAGCATAGAACCGAGAATAGAACAAGAGAAAATAAAAGATAATATGATCAAAATAAAGCACAACAAACTTTATATTAAATGTTATAAAATGTTGGAAATAAATAGGTTTAGAAAATAGAGATCGGTAGGCTTTTAAATCCTAAGAGTACAAAAATATCCTTGAAATCTAGTGCAAATGGTAGGGTGTGTTTTGCACTAGTCACCTTATTGATCTACATAATAAATGATGCTACCAAGTCTGCTAATTTAGTGATATGTGCTAAAAAAAGGCTATAAAAAGACTATAAGAATTTCTTCTTTGTTGCTAAAAAGTCCTTTGTTGCTTCCAAGTGATCTATTTCCTAAAAATCTGCCTAAAATATTTGAAAAATGGCCTTTAATCTAGCTTAAATAGGCTCTAAATTCACTATGTTGGCATTCGTTACATTCCCATACACTTTCTAGACCATTACATCATGTTTTGGGCCATTTTCATGGCTAAAAATTCTAGCATATGAGCCACCAACATTTTTTTCTTTTTCCATTAGGTTTTGGTAGTGTATTTTGGGTATTTTCATGGCCCAAATTGCAATGTATGGGCCACTAGTGTTTTTGACTTTTGTATTGAAAATTGAAAATGTATTTGGCATTTCGTCCCTCACATGTTGTCATATATATAATTCATAGTGTGTAAGCTATAAATTTCATTTCTACAAATTAAAAGTAACCCAAAACATTTCCAAACCAAGGCCAGAGGGTAGGATTTTTCATGAAAAAATAAGGCACTTATTTTTGCTCTTGAATTTCTACCAAATTACAATGTAGGTTTTGGCTACCAGGCCTATTATTTGTTACATGAATTTTCTTGAGGTGTTTCATTGATTCTTATTTATTGATGTGTGGAGGATTGACCTAAGAGACATCAACAAAAAATTCAAAACATTACTATGAGTTCATTAATAATGCTTCCCCTCGACATTTAAATCATGTCAAAGAGTACTTAAGATGATGAAGTAATGTCCTTAGTCTTCTTACCTTCACCAAGCAAGGTTTCTAGAGCTCTTGGAAGAAAAAATTGCTATATGCTTGATAATGTTAAAATTTGGAACCTCAAAGTGGTGTTGGGGTTTTGGTTTTATATAGATATTAAGCCATGAATTTTTTTTGCAAATTGCTACAAATTTTTGCCTCATATAGGTGAGATGGATGCCCAAATTTGGAGGGTTACCATATATAGGAAGTGCTTAACCCCCATGGCCATTCCATTTAATATAAATAGCAATGAGAGGACACCTTCCATGTTGGAGGTAGATCTTCCACGTTGACCCTTTTGCCATCCTTGTTGAAGTGGTTTGTTAACTTTGAGACCATTAAAGTACCAAAATCTTACTCATGTAGCTTCCACGCTAGGGGATAGGAGTTTTAATGCTAAGGTAAGAAGCCTTCATACTAAGGATGAGGGTTTCCATGTTAGGAAAGAAGATCAAACTCCTTCATGCTGAGCACTATGTCTCCCCCTATTACGCCACCCTAGGCTCTACCTCTCCATGCTGGAAATAGGTGAGATTTCTTCCTTGCAAGTGTTTCTAGTGTAGAAAAGTGTATACCCTCCATAAAACCCATTAAATTATCATTTTTGACATCCCAAAAGAAACCTTGACCTTGCCAAGCCCAAACATAGATACTAGATGACTTTTTTCACTTGGAAAATAAGGCTTTGACCACTTATGAGGCATTTTTTAGGTCCAAATATATGAAATATATAAGATTGCCCACCATGGATTACAATCTTCACACTTACAACAAATTTTTGCCTTGGGTTTTATGGGGTGAAGGCTACATGATGAAAATTGATCACAGCATGCAAATTTTTGTGGTGTTTTAATGGCTCCTATTTATTGGTTTCTAGAGGATTGACTCAAGAAGCACTGACAAAGAATACAAAAGACCAATGTAGGTCCATCACTAACGTTCCTTCTCCATGTTTGATTCGGTCGTGTCGAACCATGCTAAGGAGTGCTTGTGATGATGGAATAAGGCTATGATGATGAGATGATGATGTTAAGGTTTCAAAAAATGGTTATGAAGGCTAATAATATGTTCCAAGTGTTGACATCATGACCCCAGTGTGGTATTGACATGTTTTGAAGTGTTGGTCACTTGGCAAATGTGTTTGAGGACTTAATCACATTGCTCCAAGGTTACTTTAGCAATTGGACTTTGAGGCTTCATTGACCATTTAGCTTCTTAGAATTTTCCTTCCCCCATTTTTTTGATGGGCTGAAACCTTCATTGGGTTTCTTTACCAAGGTTTCTTAGATGTAGTTTTTCTATTAAGTGAGCTTGTGTTACACTCAATGGACTTGGTGGTTTTCCCATCAAATAAGATGCATTACACACAATGGACTTGGTGATTTCCCACTAAATGAAATGTGTCACATTCAAGTGGACTTGAGGATGGAGCATGATGAAGAGATATCACATGATTGTAGTGCATGAGTGACAAACATAGGTAAACATTATTTCTCAAGGTATGGAAAGTTATAACTATTCTATGGGGTTGGGCTCAAGGAATGATGCTAGATGGAGGGCAATAGTATAAGCACTATTGACAAGATTGTGTGATGACTTGCTAACATAATGAGCTACACCCTTTTGATGATGTTGGGCTTCATCCTACAAACACAACTCCAAGAGGACAAGAAAACCAAACAAACAAAGCATGTTATAATTTTACAATGCATATATAGGCCACATGAAATGATAAAACCAAGCTACCTAGGATACCAAGTTTGCTAGTTTAAAGCTATGATGGGCCATGGTGCTAGTTTAAGGTCATAGCAAACCATGGTGCTAGTTTAAGGCCTTAGCAGATCATTGTAAGTTGCCTCTCTTGTTCATGATCATTGGCTACATGTAATATGACTTTAGATAGGAATGATTCACTAGATTGGATAGGTTATTTCCTTTCATGTTATCTATCTTGAATGCTTTGTTACCATATATTTTGGTGACAAGGAAGGGCCCTTTCCAATTGGTTGAGAATTTATCTGCATGCTTACAAATGGCTTTGAGGACCAAGTCATCCTCCTTGATCTTACAATTGATCGAGTTATGGTGATGCTATCACTTCTACCTCTCTTGATAGTGTTCAATGTGAGTAAGAACTTGCATGCATTGCACCTCCACCAAGTCTAGGACTACTATCCACAACTCTTTGTTCTACTTAGCATTGATGAAGTTAGTCAAAGCTACTTGGAGTAACAACACTTGTAATTCAAGAGGTAAAATAGCTTCAAAACCATAGACCAAGCTATAAGCAATTGCACTAGTTACCATGTGATATGTTATTCTGTAGGTCCATAGTGCATGAAAAAGTTACTCATTCCATTTGCACTTGCTATTATTAAGTATTTTCTTGAGCAAGTTGATTATGGCCTTGTTGCTAGCTTCCACTTGTCCATCGGCTTGAGGGTAATAAGGTGAAGAAAAAGAATGCTTAATGCCTAGGTTGTGATAAAAATCTTTTGTTTCATGACTACTAAATTATGGTCCATTTTCTGTAACTATGATCATGGGTATGCCAAAATGAGCTATAATGTTATCCAATATAAACTTGCAGACTTTGTCAAATGTAGTCTTCCTTAGGGGGATAACTTCAACCCACTTGGTAAAGTATTCAATTACGGTGATGATGAAGTTATGCCCTACGAAAGACTTAGATGTTATAGTTCCAATGATATCCAACCCCCATTATTGAAATGGCCATGCAATTGGAGTTATGTGCAACTCAGTCAGTGATACATGTATTAGGTTACAATGTCATTGGCACATGTCACATTGCTTAACCTTCTGCATGTAGTCACTTTTCATATGGGACTAGTGGTAGTCTAACCATCTAATTTTAGTTCTAGGTCCTATATGTCCTCCACAAACACTCTCATGAACCTCCTCTAGGACTATTTTGGCTTTGGTTTTACCCAAGCGATTTAGTAATATGTCATCATAGGATCATCAACATAATGTGTTATCACCTATGATGACATGCTGCTTCAAGCATTTACGTACAATGTCCTTTTGAGTAATAGTTAGGCCTTGTGAGGATTCATCATGCATAAGGTAAATTTTAATATCATTATACCATTCCTTGAAAGGAGTAGTATGAATGATGGCCAAAAAGGTGTCATTAATGTCCTATGTGATGGAAATAGCATAGTCCATAGTTAATATGGGCAACTTACTAAACACATTTGATGTAACAATAAGGGCTTGGAAAAAATTGATAAATCCAATGCAATAGCCTCAACCTCGAATCCCCAAGACCTCCAAAAAAATGGGATTTGAGGTACCTTGGCTAATCTGATAGATCAACTAGGGACTTTGAAAAATGGCAAATGAATCATGTAAATAATAATAATAAATACAGATTGGGAGAACAAAAAAAATAAATGCATATTGTACACAAAATGAAAGTTTAAAACTTTATTAAAATAATAAAGGAAAAATTCTAGAAATATGTATAATAAATGTCCATGAGAAAGAGCAAAGGAGGATTCTCAGAGGTAGGAGTTCAAGGTCCATTTAAGCTGATGTGATCTACTCCTTGTTCTGGACACCAAACCACTCTTGATGTGTTTGAATCTCCTCTATTGCAAGCTATAGATCTACAATTTGGGCTACTTCTGGGGGGTGAGAAAAGTGAAAAATTTGATGCTAGATTGCTCCATGCTAGGGGTTGGAAGTCCTAGAAATGTAGTGTTGACACCAAAAATTCACAAGTCTCAAGGCTATAATGCTTTCACATTGGGGTTCAAGAGAATGCAAATGTGGGATATTGCAAGAGATCTTGGGTGCTTTAAAATGCCCAAGTGTGGATATTGCAAGAGAAATGTGTATAATAAAATGCCAAAGTTTAGGGGGTTACTATATATAGTAAGTGTCTTTCCCCATGGCCATTTCATTTACTATAAATAGTAATGGGGCCACACCTTCCACACTAAAGATAGGTCTTCCACACTAAGCCTTTTGTCATCCTCACTAAAGTGGCTAGTTAATGTTGGAATGCATGGAGTGTTGAAATATAGATTTTGTGGCTTCCATAGTGGGGGAATGTAGTTTCCTTGCTAGGGGGAGTTTCTAAGTTGAGGGAAAACCCCCCACTCCTCCACATTACGGGTAGGTGAGATTTACCATTCTGTAAGTTTTTTCAGCATAGAAAAATATATAAACCCCATCAAACCCATCAAATTTCCAGTTTTTTGGCATTTCAAAAGGTAATTTTGACCCTCCACACCAACCGCACCTCCCCCCACCCCCACAAACCACCAAGCCCAAATATAGATAGTAGATGACTTTTTTCACTTGGGTAATGAGGCTTTAACCACTTTGGAGGCATTTTTCAGCCCCAAAAGTATGGAATATGTGAGATTGCCCTCCATGGGTTACAATCTTAACATTTACAATGACATTTTACCTCAGGTTTCATGTGGTGAAAGCTACATGATGGAAATTGGCTAAACAAAGTTTTATGGTGTTTCAAGAGGTTAGGTTATGGTAGTCATGGACACACTAAATAGGGAAAAGGATGTTTGTGTAGGAACTTGAGGTACAAAGGGGACAAATGGTGTTTCTGTCCCTTCGGTTATTTATAGTTCCACTATGGGATCCACTGGTATCAAAAATGGATGATCTATGATAAAAACCACTAGTGAAGGTTTTGTATATTTAGGTTGCATGCAAAGGACATGGATGAAAACAAGGAGATCATTTTTAAGGCACAAGCTATGCCTAATGGGTAGCTATAACAGGAGATGGCTGAAACATGGTTAGGTATACTAGTCATAATGGTTGAGATGTTAGTCCCATAGAAGAGACAAGTAGGATTGAAGTGATTATAGTGGTTTGAGGGACTGATTGATAGAATAGGCCCCTATAAAGGTTTCTAGTCCAAGATCCACCTCAAACTCATTGTGTTCTTCATGTTGGCTTTCTAAGCTTGATTTTGCATCTTGCTCGTCCATCTCAATTAATTGAGAGATTATGTGTGCATGGGTATCATTCAAAGGTATTTTGATGTATAGAAAGGGTATGTAATCCCTTCCATTATACTGGATTAACTCATACTCACCCTTGGCTTCTGCCTCTACATGAGGAAGAAGTAACCTAGCTTGGATTTTTGTGCAAATATAGTTATATTTCTTTTCATTGAGCATAGAAAATTCTAGACTTTTCCCTTGGAGCCTAAGCAATTATCTACGTTTGGCTACAACAGGGTCTCTAGGTTCATAGATCCTCACTCCATCCTAGTCAAATGTCAAGCTGGTCATGTGGATGGGTAAAATAGTTGACTTACTAAAAGACATTACCAAAAATATTGATTTTGATGTTGTACTATTTTTAGTAATGATTTCAACAAGTTGGAATTGCCCAATGGTGTAGTTGGCTATAAATGAAAAATAAATTCAAAAGTTTTAATGAAGTGTAAATAGTGTATGCCACCTGTGGGAAGATGTTGTTGAGGTTTTTCAAGTTGGTAACACTAACTACACTAGTTTTTCAAGTGTGTCTACCCTAAAAAGGTGTGTAATAGACAACTGTATTTTCTAGTCAACTATGTTGTAGTGGTTGGTGGAAAATGGATTTTTACTTGGGAAAACCAAATTAGAAAATTTCCAGCCAAAGGGTGTATGTTGATTTAAGGGTGTGAAATATGCAATTTTTTTTGTATTTCAAGGACTATAGTAGAGTTCTGGAGTTCACTAGGCTAGATTTTTGGCTACAAAATTTTACACTAGAATTTTTTGGTTTTGAAATGACCTACGTTGAATTGTAGGTGTCCAATGAAGGTTTCAAAACGTAAAAATTGCAAGTGTTTCTACTAACTACTCTGGGTTCCACAAAATCTAGCAACTACTATGAAAATATAGTTAAAATCCAAATTCCCCATCACAACTATGCTAGGTATTGTGGGTAGGAAATGGGAAGCCAACATTAATTTTGGAAATTAACAATGAAAAAAAAATTTCCCAAGACTACACTAGAGTCCTGGTAGTAACTACATTGTCTTCTTACTATAGAATTTCACAACAGAGGTGTAGTTGGGTGTTACAATGGTCTACGTTAGTATTCAGATGTCTAGTCAAAGTTTTAAAAGGAAAAAAATATAGGTGTTCTTATTGACTAAGCTAAGTTCTGAAGAATCCAGTAGATGCTATGAAATTATAGTGAAAACCCAAATCACCACCTCAAGTACACTAGCTATGTTGGATGGAAATTGGACTATCACTGTTGGATTTTACTACCAAAAATTGCAAGTTTTAAAGGTTACAAAAGTAAAAATAGATTTAAAGAATGTTGAAAATGGATTTTGGCTGAGAATTCAAGCAGAGACCCTCCTTCTAGTTCCAAAAAACTATAGTGCCTAGAAAATTTGATCACTAGGAAAAATTAGAAAATCCCATGCTACTAGAAGATTTAACCTTGAATCCTTAAGGGCTTCCGAAAAAAATAGAAGTCCAAGGTATCCTAAATGGTCTTATCAATCACCCAAGGACTTAAAAAGTACAAAAAAAGGTAGAAAATGAAATGAAATTAGAAATAAAACTACAGATCCAAACAAAAACAAAATATCACCAAATTTAAGTTTAAGTAAAAATATGCACTACAAATGAACTAAAAACTTTATAAAATGAAAGTGAAAAAAATTTTAAAGACTACAAATGGATGTCCAAAGCACAAGAATTTGTCTTGATTAGAGATTTAAGCCTATTGGAGATGAAAGGATGCATTCTACCATTGATCTTCACAATCCACAACAAACATTCTATGCAACTCCTTGCTGGTTTTCTACTCAGACCTGCAACCTTAGCTATGGTTGGTAGTGACAGTAGTACAAGATTTTGTTCAAATGGGAATATGCTAAGAGTCTAAGTACCTAGCATAGACATCAAATGAAATTGAAGCTATCAAGGATGCAAACAGGCTAGCGATTGCTTAGTTACAAAATAAGCATTGGAAATTGTTGAAAAATGGTTGGAACTACTCAACGTTGGGAATAATTACTTTTTTTCGAATTCAAGTTGGGAACCTGAATATGGTGTTCAAGCTTGGATCTTATAGGCTTTGGGTTGTTGATTTAATGCTACAAATTATTCCCATGATGGCTGACATATTGGTTGTAGGCATAATGACTATAATTTTTAGCGTAGTTGACCATTTCTAGTAAGTTTTCCTGCACCCAGGCCAGCAAACCCCATTTGTTTACCAAAAATAGTAAACAAACTTTTGTGACTACATTGGCCTTTACCTTGACTATGCTAGCCTTGAAGACTACACTAGGTGTTGTTGAAATCTACTAAAATCATGGTGACTATGCTAGCTACTAAAGATCCAGTTGACTACATTAGCCATGGTATCACCACTGAGAAGTTGTCTTAACATTAGCAATGGCTAAGAAAATGGAAAATCCAACAACATCAATGTTGGTCTTGTAGCTACACTGGGTTTTGTGGTGACCACAATGGGTGTTATTGCTGGAAAGTGAAAATCCAACACCATTTATGCTAAGGGTAGATAGGTTTAGCTTAGTTGAGGTTGTACCTCTACAAAAACCCGTGAAAATGCCAAGTTTGGTATTCCCTAAGGCATTTCTAGCCTTTCCAATCCCATGTATAGACATAATAGAACTTTTTCCACTTGGGAAGTGAGGTAATAACAACTTATGAAGCATTTTTTAGCTCCAACAAGCTAAAGTATGCAAGATTATAGCTCATGAACTACATAATCTTACATTTACATTGAATTTTTGCCTCAAGTCGACTAGTGAAGGTTACAAGTTGCAACATGTGATTTCTAAGTGGTGTTTTAGTGTTTATTTAAAATAATTAATAACTAAAATAGAACATTCTTCTATACACCAAAAATACCATGACATTTTTAAAACATTGATATATGCAAAGTAAGATTAAAGAATATCAAAATGGAAGATATTGTGAATTGCATATGGATTAGAGTTGCTAAATACACTTGCAAATAGATAATAAACAAGAATCAACTAATAATGTTAAATAAGAACTAACTTGCATTCAACAAAAAATTGGAAGAACATGGAGAACCCTATGAAAACATGAAAGAGTATGAAAAATCCTAAATATATAACACTCCAAACATTTTCTTACAAAATATAAATCAAAGAATATGTTACAAAGATCTACTAAACTTCATAGTTTTTTATGCATAACCTTTATTGAGAAAAACTTAAAAATAAAATGTGCAAAAACTTCCACCTTTAAAGAAAACTTTACTAGATAGCACCTAAAGTTGGAGGGAAACTGCATAGAAAAAGAGGTTGAAAGTGCCTGGTGTAACGGCAATGATTTTGTACAAGACAATTCAACTCATGGATCCACAAGCCTCAAAAATAATTTGGAGTGCCCTGGATAGTCTTGTGGATTACCCAAGAACATTAAAATTCTATTATCAATTTCATTTAAATGTAGGTAAAAATGTAATAAAAGTATATAAAATGAAATCAGAACATTAACTTCGAGAAAAAATGAGAGAATAATATGGCCAAATAGGAAGAGTGATAAATCTTATATTAAATAGTAAATGTAAAAAATGTGAGAATGAGGGGGATTTAGAGTATAGATCAAGGGTTAAAAGGCTATGAAAATCAATGTATCTATTGTAGTCTGACACACCTGATAGAGTGTGTCCTACACAAAACCTGTGCTTTTCTTCCAACTTGATCTATAACTCTTCCAATCAATGTTATATGGTTTTGTCAACTTGTTAATAAAGTCTACTACCAAAGCTTTGCTAAGTGATCATTATGAAAATTTCCCTTCAGAAGTCCTAAATGTGATCTCAAATCTTGCATTTATAGTTTTTGGATCCGTAACACTTGGATCCATTACAATTTTGAGCATTACAAATGACTTCTTGGTCAAAGTGTAGTGTGTGGGCTAGAAGTCCAAGTCCCACATGCTCCGCTCACATGCTACCCATTTTGTGGAACTACACCATCCATTGTGTGGATCTAAAGACCAAGTCTCACATGTTGGCCTCATACGCTACCCATCGTGTGGAACTACATTGTTCATCATGTGAATCTAAAGCCCAAGTTTCATATGTTAGCCTCATACAATTCCCATCATGTGAAACTACACCATTCATTGTGTGCAGCTAAAGCCCAAGTCTCACATGCTAGCCTCATACGTTGTCCATCATGAGGGGTTGAGGTGCCCCTTGTATGAGGTAAAAATGTTAGATTTCATAGCCTATAGAGCCTTTTTAGCTTCCATAAGCTGGCACACATAGAATTTGTAGCTCATGGAACATTCTCTATCCTTCCACTAGCTAGAGCACATGACACTTATAACCTATGAGGCATTTTTCACCTTCATATGCTGAGATCCATGGGATTTGTAGCTTATGGATTGCAAATCTCATTTTTACATTGAGAAATTTCTTGGAACTATTGATACAAGGCTACAATATAGGATCTTTGGGGAAAATAAGGAAATCATATCTACCTTTATATTTTCATCAAATTACAATGGAAATTTTCGCTACAAGTCTTTACATCGCAACATGAAATTTTCCTTCAAGTGTTTCATCTAGAGTACCAATTAGAACATTCAAATTGATGTATAAGGCAAGAAATGAAGAACTATCTTAGTACAAAAAATAGAAGAGGCAGATATATTCAATTTTACTAAAATAATTTTTGGGAGAACTATATAATTTTTTTCTACAAAATTAACACTAGTTTCAAAGCCTAGTTCATCATGACTAGAAACAAACAAATAGCTAGTTGTCCAATCATATTCAACAAAACTCAAGATTTTATATTGTATAATATTTCACCTATCTGTAGGATGCTCGAACGTGGAGACATTAGGATGCATCCCTAAATATGTTTTTGTACATCATAGTTCTTCTAAAACATCATGGAATGAAATGAGAAAATGAGAAAGAATAGTTATGCCCAAGATATTTGTCTTTCAAGGTATTAAAATTTATGGATAAATTTTTTATCCTTTAGATATTTTAAAAATATGTGGTGTAATTTTAATATAAAACCATTTTTTCAATGTTCTAGAATAAAATGAAGAGTTATTATTAGTATTTCTATTGCAATTTGGATGCCAAAATATGTTGGACATTCTACTTGCATCTCAAAATATTTGGGGACATGTGCCTCTTGAAGGTAAATAATGTATTGAAGGTAATTAAATTAGAAGAAGAACCAGATAATATTACTTCAAAAAAGGGAGAAAAATATAAGGAAGATCCCTTAATTAAATAGCTACTAGAGTAAGAAAAATGAAAAAAAAAAAGATTCTCATGCTATGAAAATAATCATTTTCAATATATCAAAAGCTGTAGTTGGAAGTTTATGCTCCTTGAAGACTATAAAATAAATATGTGATAGATTGTGTTCACCTTTTGGTATGTCAAAACCTTAAAGAAAATGGAGAGCATAGAATGTTTGTTGTGGATAATGTGTTTACAAGACATGAACAAGAACTCTACATGAGATCTAAGGACTCAAGAGAAATAAGATCTACAATGAGAAGATAAAGTGAAGACTACATAGATCAAGATGAGAGCATGGACAAAAATGAAATCTACAAACCAAATGCAGATGCTCTAAGGGCTAGGAAGAAGACAAATTGAAGGAAGAAAGCCTCAAAAGATAGAGCTCAAAAGTTGAGATGTCTCCCAGAAATAATAGACACCTCTATCCTAGAGAAGACACCTCCCCAGAGACGTCCCATAGAAGACATCCCATTTTCCAATGAGACATCTCTCCTAAATTAAGGCCAATCTCACGTAGACATCCCAACTTCAAAGAATACATCTACACTAGCCGTTGGATAGCCATTGCATGAATTCCGAAGAGTTTTTAGAAACTGAGGCTATAAGAAGATACAAAATTCTTGGGAATTGTGCAAGCACTATTCACATCAAATCAACCATTACCTCATCCATGCTTGTTCTTGTTCTTCATTGTAACATCATTTGTTTGGTTGTATGTTATATTGAGCTTCAATGACAAGGACTTGTAAATTTAGCTACATTCTTTACTTGTGTCTTTTTCTTTTTCTTGTAGCCCTATGAGGTTGATGTGCTTCTTGCAAGAAGGCATCCACATTGAGCTTGTTGGGACCTTATAGGATTAAGTGATTCTCCAACATCAAAAAAATCCAAAGCATAGCGTAATTTTGTAGAGGCTATGAGATTTTTTTAGACCACATTTTGAGCTTTTGGGAACCTTGCGAGGTTAAGTGGTTTTGTAGTGATGAAACCTTCCAATGCAAATCTTAGATCTTGTACAAGGTATGATGCTCTTCAAATCATATTTTATTAAGAAACAAATTTTTGAGGTATCCACAGATTCTACACTTTGAGTGTGAAAATACCCAAGTTGGAAAACCACATAAAATTTGGTGTTTTCTTATGATAAGTGAAATTTTAATTAGTGAGCTTATTCAAACGCCCTTCTAATTTCTCAATCCATAATTGGTATCAAAGCCTAGTACTCCCATGTTCAGCTTCACATTCTAAAGAGTAACTATGGAGGGAACATCCTATACAAAACCACCAATGTTTGACAAGCTCAATTTTGCCTATTGGAAGGGAAGGATGCAAGGCTTCTTCAAGTTAATGGAGTTTGAGGTATGGGAGTCCATCCTTGAAGGTTATACACTACCTGTTAATAGCACATCAAAGACCCTCAAGCCACAAAGCAAGTGGACACCAAAGGAAAAAGATAAGTTTATGTACAATTCTAAAGAAAAAATTGTTTATATTGTGCATTAAATAAGTCTAAATTTAATACAGTTTCTACATGTAGAACTACCAAAGAAATTTGGAAAACCTTAGAAGCTACCTATGAGGGCACCTCCAAAGTTAAACAATCAAAATTCTTGGTTTTGCAAAGTGAGTACACCAAACTCAAAATGAGGGAAGGAGAAAAGATAAAAGATTATTTTTCTAGGAAAAATGATCTAGTTGTAGTAATTAGGGGTACAAGCAAGGACTTGCCTAAAAGTGATGTAATCATTAAAATTATTAGAACACTACAACCTAAATTTAGACCTAAGGTTACAATTATGGAAGAGATTAGAGATTTTTTTAAGTTAAAATTTGAAGAGCTCCAAGGTGTTCATATTGCTTATGAAATGAATCTCATAAGTGAAGGAGCAATAAAATAAAAGCCCATCACCTTGAAATCAACATTCAAAAAGAAGGACCCAGGTGAACAAGAAATGAACAATGAGGAAGAAATAGCACTTCTATCAACGAGAATTTGAAGGCTTCTAGCAAAAAATGGTAAGAACTTCAATCAACAAGGGCCCAACCAATCCAACTCCAAAGGTAAGAATAGAGGTAAAAGTTTTTCAAATTCTAATTTTAATGCTTTTTTAGTAGAATGTTGGGTATCTGGTGAAGGAGGCCATGTGGCCTCGACATGTCCTAGCAATGGTAGGTTACAACAAAAGGATAAGACTAACATGGACATGAAAAAGGCCAACTTCTACATAAGCTGGGATGATGGAGAGCAAAGCAAAGAAGAGATTGATGACACCATGAAAGATTCTTAGCTCATATGTATGACCCTTACAAATGAAGATTCATCACAAATTTCTAATTAACCAATAGGTAAGTATGATGAAAGGTACAGTGAATTATGTGAAGAAATTCTTATCCTACATTATTTACTCAAAAAGGTAAAGAAAAATATGAATAGAAATTTTTTTGAAATTCATACCTTATCTTCTAAATTACAAGAAGAAATATTAGACATAAAGACTAAGATTCAACTACTAACCCCATCAAAAGAAGAGAAATGTAGTGATACTCAAGAAGAATGGATCAGTGAAAGTAATGAAAATTAGCCTAGAAGTGAAAGCTTGGAAGAAATCCCAAAAAAGGATACTCATACTAGCTCAAGCATAATTAGGTTTGACAACACTATTCATGAAGAAAATACTTTATATGTTTGCAAAAATTGAATATATAAACAAGATAATTATTATCCTCATATTAAATAAAGTAACATTGATGCTTGGTCTAGTCAAAAGGAACCCAGTGAGTGTATCTTACAAAACGCAACAACTTGAAAGGAGTGAGTGTATCTTACAAAACGCAACAACTTGAAAGGAGAATGGACTGGAAGTTGGAAAAATCTTTAGAAGAATGGATGATAAAATAAATGACCAAAGATTCTCCTATCTTGAAGAACATGAATAAGAAGGATTACCATACAAGATTGAAGACATTAGTAAAGGAACTAATGAAAGAAAATCAAAGGATAAGGATGTACTCCATGATAGAGGACCTCATCTCAAACTTCATTAGTCTTTCATACATCAATAATCAAGTAAGGTAAGTCATGGTAAGTTTCTATTTCCTTTATTGCTAGTTAAAATTTGGGTTAGTTTTTGAATATCTTATGAATTCTTTTTATCAAAGGAAATATATATCTTAATTCATAGAAAAAGGAATCAAAGTAGTATGTCTATCTCTCATGTTATCTCATGAACTATTTAGTAAAAAAGTTTTATTATTAAATAATATCTAAATTTGAGAATCAAGAATGGCATTGTATCCATGTTTATCTTTAGATGCTACTAACATGAGAACTTGGACCAAATTTTGTAGGAAAATGATAAAGAAAGGCATAATTGTAAGATCAAGCAAGAAAATTTTGTTATGATTTGTGCCTATTAATTTTCATTTAATATTTTTGTGTCTTTATAAACCTTGTTGGATTACTCAATATTCTTAAATAAGAAAGATTATGAAAAATTAGATTCAGGTTTTCAAAATGTTAAAGAAAAGATAAGCACATATGTAGGGGGAGCTTGGACGTCATGAATTACTATGAAGCATCAATACTTGGGAAGTTTATGAAGATCTTCTCCAAGACATAATTCTTAAGAAGGAAACAAAAGGTATATTCATTTGATACAAATTGAAGATAAAAGAGCAAAATGTTTTTGATTCAATCCTTAAGTTTTCTATCACCTAAGAGTGATCATCATTTGTGCAAGTATCTAGAATTCATTTGAATATATCTCTATGATACTTGACATATTATGAATATATATTCTTTTTTGAGTACTTACGTCTCCTATTGTTAAACAATTCTTACTGAGGAAAGATGAAGTACTCACACTTCTATTTTGAAATTATGAAAGCCTCTTAGGAAGCTTTCAAATGGATATTGTACGTCAAGCTTTCCTAAGATACATGTGATCAATATAAACATCATAGAAATTTCTTTATCTTTTGATCTAAAAAATATCTTTTATAAGTGGAGTATGTATGTACTTGTTCATATGACAGTTCTATGGTTATGGAAATGTATTGAGAAACTTTTATGAGGTCTTACTTGGATTGTGCATTCTTTTGATTTATGTTATTGCTAGTTGTAAGGCTTTATTCCTTTTTGATGATGTTCAAAAAGGGGGAGAATTTAACGAGACCTTAGATATCATATAGTTATCATATATGATTGATGCATTACTTGTGGTAATCTTATCTTAGATATCATATGTGATTGTGATCTATGTGGGAAACATTGGTATTGATTGAGAAATTTTTGGATTTTATGGATATATTTGAACCAGTGTCATGAGCAACATTGTTATTAAATGATAATAACTTTATGACATACTTGATTGATATATTTGAATAGCTTTGACCTTATGATGGTATTAATGATTATCTTTCTAAATTTATAGTTCTAACATTATGATCATACTAATGCTCTTGTTTCTAGGTTCTTGGTCATAAATGTCCTCATTCAAAAATTCACAAGTATCTTAATGACTAATGACTTGTGTGTTGTATTAAGAATACACTTTTGCAATCTTTTATCATGTTTAGCTCAATTGATTTTAGGATATACTAACCCATTTATTTAAGTTTTGGACATCACCAAAAAAGGAGAGATTGTTGACCTTTCAGTATGTCAAAACCTTAAGGAAAATAGAGATCATAAAATGTTTATTGTGGATTATGTGTTTGCGGGACATGAACAAGAACATCACATGAGAACTAAGGACTCAAGAGAAACAAGATCTACAATGAGAAGACAAAGTAAAGACTACATAGATCAAGATGAGAGCATGGATAAAACCAAAGGCTACAAACCAAATAAAGATGCTCCTAGGGCTAGGAAAATGATAACTTGATAAGAGAAAGCCTCATAAGATAGAGCCCAAAAGTTGAGGAAACATCTCCCAGAAATAGTAGACATCTCTATCCTAGAAAAGACATCTCCCCATAGATGTCCCACAAAAGATGTCCCATTTTCTGGTGACAAGTCTCTCTTGAACTAAGGCCAATCTCATGTAGGCATCCCAACTTTGAAGAAGACATCTACACTAGTTGTTGAATACCCATTGCATGAATTTTGAGAAGTTTTTAGAAAATCTAAGGCTATAAGAAGATACCAAATTCTTGGAAATTGTGCAAGCATTATTCACATCAGATTAATCATTATCTTATCCATGCTATTGTGTTATTGTTATTCATTATAACATCATTTTTTTATTGTTGTAAGTTTTATTAAGCTTCAATGAGAAGGACTTGTAAATTTAGTTACATTCTTTCCTTGTGTCTTTTTCTTTTTCTTATAACCCTACAAGGTTGATGTGCTTCTTGTGAGAAGATATCCACATTGAGCTTGTTGGGACCTTATGGGGTTGAGTGGTTTTGTAGCATCGAAATACCCTAGAGTAGAGCTCAATTTTGTAAAGGTTGTGAGATTCTTGAAACCACATTCTGAGCTTGTTGGGACCTTATGGGGTTGAGTGGTTTTGTAGCAACAAAAAACTCTGGTGCTAAGTTCAAAGCTTGTATAGGGTGTGATGCCCTTCAAATCACATTTTACTGAGAAACAAAGTCCGTAGGTGTGCAAAAATTCTACCCTCTTAGTATGAAAGTACCCAAATTGGGGAACCATGTAAAATTTAGTTTTTTTTTATGTGACAAGTGCAGTTTCAATTGGGAAACTTATTCAAAGCCTCCTTCTAAGTTCTCAATCCATAGATTATGCTTAGACTACCTAGGAAACTCAAAAAATAAACACAAAAAAACTTTCATACAAAATTTATTTTGACAAATTAAAAATAAAAAAGGATAAAGACATTGAAATTTTTTTTATAATTATATATAATAGTGTAAATAATATTGATGAATTTGGCTATAACTTCACACAACATCAAAAGGTTTAAAAGGTGGTAGCCATCAAAATATTATGATGAATTTCTTATAAAATAAGAAATTCAAAAAATTCATCCTTAATTACGTAGTTGCTCAAATTAGAATCCTAGAAAGTTTAAGAATAGAAAACACTATAAAAGAGCAAGTCTTTATAGTAAGTATAGGAAGAGGAAGATTTAACAGGAACTACACTTAAGTCCAAAGTAATCAAGATATGATAGAGATTTCTTAAAGAAACAACAAAGGTAAAGGAATCATGAAAGGAATGTGGACCTTACAAGGATAAAAAAATACTTAAATCTGCAAGTATATTCCTTCATGCAAATTTTGTAAAAAGAAAGATCACATCATATAGACATGATGGGCCAAGATGGGATTTGATGCTCTACAACTTCCTAATAAGAATAAAGAAAAAGTCCCAACTTCAACCTTCACTTAAGAAAAAAACCAAGGTAAATTAAAAGCTTTCAATACAAGAAATATTATCAAACAAAATCCTTGGATTTTAGACAATGATTTCTATAATCACATAATACCCTATAAGTCACATCTTTTCTAATTCAATCCAAATAGGATTGACAACATTAAAATAAATGATGACAACCATATCAATATCGAAGAAGTAAGAAATTGCATTGTTAAACTACTTAACAAGAAAAGTTATAGCTATCACTGATTTTTTCTATTTTGTAAACCTCTCAAACCTCTTACTTTCAGTGAGATAAATAATTAGAAAATGAATAAATATTAGTTTTAAAAATTATTGGTGAAACATTATAGAATAAAATAAAGAGAAAATTATCAATATCAAAGCTTATAAGAATATCAAAGATCTAGCTCTTCATAGAGGTGAATTACGTAAAAGAACTCATATAGGCAATCCCATTTTATTAGGACAAGGGTAGGATGATGATGATGAAAGCTTATAACAATAGAATTTTTTGTATACATTGTAATCACTTTGATCTCAAAGGTAATCCTATTAACATGATCCATGACTCAAAACAAACCATTTTCCAAATAACAACTTTAGAAAATAAAATAGATGAAGAGACTCATCATACTATTTTAGAGCTGATGAGTGGCGAAGTACCCCTACACTCCACCATACGAATACGAGCGTACACATGTGATCCGGTCGAACTCCGCAGACTAAATGTCTTAACGCCACAAGAAACACTTGGGGTTAATTGTTCGTTGTCTTCCCAGGCTTGCTTGTATGTGTCACGGTGTATGGTTAAGCAAGTCTGAGGTATGTGATTTTTTTGGTATTTTTGGCTTATCTTCTATGCTACCAGGAGAAAGAGTTGAGAAAACTAAACTAACTCTAACTAAGATCTAAGTCTAAATTAACTAGC
>MNCI01018685.1:762332-778779 GCA_015680685.1 Gnetum montanum
GGGGTAACATTGAAGATTGTAAAAGCATGGATTGCTAAAGATATCAATTTAGTTTTAATTGTGTGAGTGCCTTACTTTCCATTTCGTTTTAGTTACTTAGCTAATGGTCTAGATAGTAATGTGCTTGGCATTTAATTTTTGGATTTTCTAGATTGTTCTTAAAGCTCCATTTTGCTAAATATTAGACTTCTATTAAGGTTTTCCAAATAAGAGCTTATGTTGTAGAAAAGCATCTTCAAAAAATTAATAGTAATGTCTTATAGAAATTACCTATTTGAGTTTAGAGGATCTAAAGACTCTTTGATACTTTAGCTTGTTTGAAATAGCTTCATTTTCTAAAGTTTATTGCCTTAGAATTCTAATTTAAAAAATTGTCAAATTTTTCAGTTACTTCTAATGTTTGCAATTCTTGACAACTATTGGCTAGCTAAGTAGAAGCTTGTACTTGTGGTTTACAAAGTGTTTTGGTAGTGAACATGATTATCTTTTACAAATTTGCTTGTTGAGCTTACAAGGTTTGGGCAATTTGTACTACTTAAATTAAATTAGAATAGCTTTATTGCAAAGTGTTTCATCATGTTCAATTTATCTTGCCTAATTGTTTGATATTTACACAAATTTGGTTTTCTTTCTTTCTTTTCTCTCTCTTTCTAAAATCCATTTAATCTTGCCCTATTTCTAGTTTGCTTGTGGAATTTTCTCTCTAGGGGAAACTAGGAGTAGATTGGCATAATTATGCTTAGCCATTTTTGTGAAATTTTATGTGTTTCAAGTAGTGTACTATAGGGACTATATAGACTAAGTGATTTGACAAAATAGGAATCTCAAACAACGCATAGTATTTGACAAAGCTAGCCAAATTTCTTTTACAATAGCCAGTTACAATTTCATGCATGAACCCAAGAATTTCAACATTTACAACAACAAGCACATACTCACATTTAGTTCATTTCATAGCCACTAAGTTTATTTGGAAGTATTTAGGCCTTGGTGTTGCTAGAAGACTAGCAAGCACCTAAACCCTATTTTGAGGAACACCCTCATTTCCCATGACCCCCAAGGTCATGAGACCAAACAGTCACCAACAATGAATCACAAATGTTACATATAAGCTAATCATAATTTGTGGGCTAGACTAGTAAAGTATCTAGATCGTTAAACTTGATTAAAGATCATTGTCTTCCCAATTATACTTGTGTTGGCCTTAGTCTATATGGTTAAGTATATTAAGGCACATGATCTTTGATGTTTTTTGGACCTATTAATAAATAATTAAAATGTATAATTACTAATTAATTTAATAAATGAGTAAATGAAATCTAATCTAGCCTAAGTGATGACTAGGTATTCCCAACTTATCGTACACACCCTAAGCTCATGCTATCTTTGTTGGGTTACCAAGTGACAACACTATTGGGATTACCAAGCAATAACATGTTTATTCTTGAAGTTGGCAATACTCATTCCACATGATTAACATGCATTTGGAATTAAAATATTAACCAAATGCATGAAAGAATATAATAATAGAAATAAATTACAATTAAGAAAATATTAGACTAAGCTAAAATGATGCAACAAAAGTGAACTAATCTTGATCTTATTATCATTGTAAAATTGTGTCTAGGTACAAGATCACTCACATAAGAATTTTTTAATTAACTCAAATTCATAGTACAAGCACTTGCTAACTATCTCTAACTTCTATGCTTTCAAACTACAAGAGCATCACTACACTAATGAATAAATGGTATCTTTAATGTGAGGGTGAGTAGTATTTATAAACTTTACAAATCCCAAATACATTGCATCTATGATATCATATAAAATCATATGGTATCATTGCTATGATATTGTAGGTGCAATGTCACAAGCTACTTTTTAACTATTCATCATATTATCATGACCGACTAAAAAAACATAATTGAGTTGAACAAATTTGAAATAGATGTTATTACAGAATTGTGAATGTGACTAGACTTATTAATTAACTAACTAACATAAGTGTTACGTTACAAAATTTATTTGAGTGATTTACAACATGATAAAATACTATAAATACATAAAAAGATTACAAAAATTTGTATATCTTCAAAACTTCTTCAAATAGTAGGTCTTTATGTTATTTCAAGTGATGGTGACTCCTCTTGTTATGATGGCTCCTACAATGGATTAGAGACTTATTCCTCCATCCAAAAATGATTAAGGATGGTTTCATACTTCTCTACATATATTCATGGATCATTAATGATCCAAGCCAAATGAGATGGTCTTGCAATTATTGGAATTTTCCATAAGCATGAAAAATTTAAAAAAAATTTATTTGCATGAATAAAACAAGTAGCAAATAATCTCTATTCCAAATCAAATGCTATTTTTTTTCTTTTACTCATGGTATTCTACCACTATTTTTGCTAAGTTCTCTACGACATCATGGTATTCTACCACTAATTTTGCTTATCTTCATGATCAAATAATGAAAAGGTTGTTGTCACTTGGTTTTCCACTTCATTTCTTAAATGACCAAATACTAACATGATAAGACTAACATATTAGAAGTTAACAAGCTCCATATAGTATGCCAGCTTCTCTATCCACAAGTCCTTACTTTTAATTTCAACCTAATGTATGTTGACCTTTTGGTATGTGAAAATCTTGAAAATGGAGTATCTCTCAAAATGTTTTATGAAACATTACAATCCTAAAAAGCTAAGTTTGGAACATCAAGAAGAATAAGAAAGAAGCAAGAGTCGATAATCATAATGCTCAGAAGATGCAAGGAATTGGAGAAAGATCATAAGTTAGAAGATGTCCCATTCCAAGATAATATAACTAGTAGCTGACATAATACATCTCTACTAACACAAGACATCTCTACTAAGATCCCAAATCTTAGACAAGACATCTCCTAGAATCAATAGATGCCTCATGTTGAGACAAGATGTATTGTGCAAGATGTCTCCTTTAAGATGTCCCATCCTAAGACAAGACATCTCTTCCAAGACATCTTTAGTAGAAACAAGACATCTCTCCTACAAGTAAGCAAGATCAACAAGATGTCTCAAGCCACAAGCAAGAAGTCTCATATGGCCATTTCTAGCCATTGTTGGGCTCCAATGGGCAAATGGATGAAAATAACACTATAAAGAGAGGACATACCCAAGAGGAAAGCTTAAGCCTTGGATAAGCAATTGAACAAGCATATTGTTTATCTCAGTAAAATTCAAGAACCTCAATTCTCTATCTTCCATCTTTTATCTTCTATTGCAATTGTATTGAGCTTCAAAGCGAGAAATATGGAATGATAGTTTAATTC
This sequence comes from Gnetum montanum, assembly GCA_015680685.1. NCBI lineage: Eukaryota > Viridiplantae > Streptophyta > Gnetopsida > Gnetales > Gnetaceae > Gnetum > Gnetum montanum. Next base: position 765,649 of record MNCI01018685.1, read on the forward strand.
TTAGTTGATTTTTCTTCTTTTTAATCAATGCCCTATGGGATTGGATGAGGGAAGGCATCCTTTCTAAAGCTTGATAGCTTGTTGGGACTAAGGGGTTGGATGGGTTTCTTGAAAGAAAACATTCTTTGCTAAGCTTGAAAGCTTGCCTTGTAGAGGTTGTGATGCCCTTAAAGCCACATTTTTAAAGAAATAAAGTCCAAAGATATGTATGGATTCTACCCTCCGAGTGTGAACATACCCAAGTTGGGGAACCACATAAAATTAGTTGTGAAAAAATTGGATATTTTTAGTATAAACTTATTTACCCTCCCCTACCTGTCACCTCTCCTATCTAAGTTCTTGATCTTTAAGTCATATCGAAGTATTAGTACTTTTGGTTTGAGTGTAAAAACTCAAGAGTGAACAATGGAATGATCATTCTATAGCAAGCCACTAATGTTCAATGGAATCAACTTTGCATACTAGCAAGTTCGAATGCAAGGATTATTTGAATCCATGGAGTTTGAAGTCTATCAATCTATCCTGGAAGGTTACTTTCATCCAATCTTAATCAAGAAGACAAGCTCAGGAGAAACTATCATCAATTCCAAGCTAAGAGGTGAGTGGTCTAATATTAATAATAGCAAGTTTATGTTTGATTCTAAAGCTAGAAATTGTCTTTATTGTGTCTTAGTAAACCTACATTTAATATAATAATTTGGTGAAAAACTGCTAAAGAAATTTGGGAAGTATGAGAAGCTACCTATGAGGGAACCTCTGTAGTAAAACAATCCAAACTCTTAGTTTTGAAAATTGAATATGACAATCTCAAAATGAAAAAAGGTGAAATAATTAATGATTACTTTTCTAGAGCTAATGATATAGTAGTAACCCTTAGAGGAACTGGGAAGGTTCTACCTAAAAGTGAAGTTATCATCAAAATTATAAGAACCTTGTAGCTTAAATTTAGACTTAAAATTATTGCCATGGAAGAAATTAGAGATTTTTCTATCTTAAAATTTGAAGACCTACAAAGTGATCTTGTATCATATGAGATGAATCTCATAAGATAAGATGCCATCAAAGAGAAGCCTATAGTTCTTAAAAGCTTCACAAAGGATAAAGAGTCATCTAATTATGAAGAAAATGGTGATGATGAACTACCTCTTTTTTCAAGAAGAGTAAAAAGGCTTCTAGCATGAAAAGGGAAGAACCTTAATCAATCAAGCATTAAAGGTAAGGAAAAAGGTAATTCTTCTAAAAATTCAAATTTTGATGCTTCTTCTATAGAATGTTGGATGTGTGATGGAAAAGGTCATGTGGCCTTTGAATGTCCCACTATAAATAAGTTGCTAAAAAGAAATACATTAAAGAAGAAACAAAAATAAAAAAAAATCTCTACACTAGCTAGGATGATGAATATAGTGAAGAAGAAACCAATGATACTCTATCAAGTTCACACTTGCTTTACATTACTCATGCACATGAAGCTCTCATCACGAACCATATCAATGACACAAAAGAAGCTAAAGAATATAAAGGGACAATTGAAAAAAAGGCAAGATATACTTTACAAAGAAGTAGTTTACTTTTAAAATTTTTGTATTAAAATAAAAAAGGCTTTACATACTAAAGAAATTGAATTAGAACAAATTAATAATAAATGTTTGAATCTTAAAAGGAAAAACTCATAGCTAAGGGCTGGCATTTAAAAGCTAACCATTTCTTATGAGTATATCAACAATGAACTTGTAGAGTTAAAGCTCATCAATGAAAAATTTACAAAAGGGAATGAGACCTACCAGAGACAAGGAAGAGACTCAAATAGCAAAAAATGACTAAAAAGAAACTCCCATGATAAAGCATCCACAAGTATCTTACCAAAATGGAGGTATACACCATGGTTTAAACACCTAGCCTGATTAAGAAATTTTATTTGTTATTATTATGTAAGGTATGGACATATCCTATCACATTATCATTTAAGGACCAAACATTATAGCATGACTATCTAATCTCATCAAAAGAAGCCAAGAAATGATGTTTTGTAGGTCAAACAGATTTGGAGTTCCAATGTGAAAAACCTAGAAGAAGTAGGTGCACATTTTGCACTACTAGATGGTCATAACAATAAATCAAAAATTATGATTAGAGGAAGACTACAACTCACCCATTTTAAAGAACAAGGTTTTGGAAATAGAGACCCAAACAAATGAATTAGTTACAAAAAGGATGAAAATTAGGTACAACCAAGGAGGGTTCTCTATAATGGAGGACCTCATCCTAATTGTTCTTAAATGTATCAAAAAGGTAAGGGTAAGCAAGGTAAGGTCTGTTAAGTATCTTTGTAATTCTAAAATTCCTTGACTTTCTTTATAAAATCTAATTATTGAAAGGGTACTATTAATTAGAGACCTTGAAAATATTCAAGGATTCCTTGCTTTATCTCTTTAGAAACTATGATGAAGATAAGGCAACTAGTTAGACATCTCATTAAGGACTAAACGAGACTTTATTATGAGGCCAAGACTAAAATAAGAACATGAGGATAAGATACTATCTCTCATCTCTTGAGAAACTATGATGAAGACAAGGTAGATAGTTAGACATCTCATTAAGGACTAAATGAGACTTTATTATGAGGCCAAGACTAAAACAAGAACATGAGGATAAGATATTATCTCTCAAAAAGGAAGGAACCTTAAGAAAACCACAACACAAGTTCAAGGAAAATCAAGGGAAAGTAGCAACAACAAGCACTTACAAACCTTAATTTAGATCACCTAATGCAAAAATTAGGTTTGAGAATATCAATCATTTTCAAAAAAAAATATAAGCTTTAGGCTAAAATGACAAAATGATTTATCAACATATTTCAAATTCATTATTTGGCTTGTAGTCATTACCATGAATTTTTGTGTTCTAGAAATTCTCATTCAAGGATTTTTTTGTTATCACAAACAAGTTTTTTGGGGCTTTTACTTCTATTGTGGATGGAGGTATTGTGAAATCCACATGAGGATGGATCTAGTAAGTATTCCTCTACTTCCTAGAGATTTCCACAGTTTGAGAAGGTTGGAACTCCTCCTTGGACAAAGAGCAAGAATGAGCCTGAGCCAGTCCATCACACCACTATCGCTAGACCATCTAGAGCTTATGACTTTAAAATGCTTCAAATTCATAGGAGTTGGTAGAAGCACTAGCACATTCCCATGGGGAGCCTATCCTTGACTCAGAATAGCCATCCAAAAGGACATTTGTGCGAGGGGAATCTTTTACAAGACTCTCCAACAAACTCCGAGGTGATGATGTACCATAGCCATTTGAGCAACAAGCATTTGAGATCATATTTGGTATTGCAAAAGAATGGAACTAGCTTTTTCACAAGACATATCAATGTAGATCCACACCATCATCCTTACAACAAGTCCCATCACATGATAGTACTCTTACCTCTACCCACTTTCGAGTAAAGCTACAACTGCAATATGCCCTAGTGACAATACCTTCTGATGATGACATACAGCAAGTTTCACGATCTAGCATGAGTAGTTATGATGATGAGAAGGAGAACTACAGGCCTACCCATGCTGCATATAACTTCAATGATGACATAGAGTTTAGTGGGTAGTAGGCTAATGATGATTCCCTCCTTTTGGATGATGTCCAAAGAGAGGGAGAATTTTTAGTGTAATCTTAAGAATTTTTTGGTATAACCTTAAGACATTGGTGATAGATTTGATGATTAGTAGTTGAATGATGTTATATGGTGGAGACTACTTCTTGTGAGTTGGATATATCTTACTTTGACATGGTTATTATTATATGTAGATGCAATTCTCATGTTTATATGGATGTTCTCTTTTTGTTGGATATCATGCTTACATAATTGATCTAGACTTCTGATGAGGACTTGTCTTTTGAACATTGATTTTTTTATGAGGGAATGATGTGTGATTATTTTGATGACATTATTCCATAACAACATACTTGTTTATTTTAGATGTGGTATGCATATCATATTTATCAGAGATAGTGATTTGGAGAGATATTTGATCAAGTAAAGTTATGTCTTAGTTTCAATAGTTTTGAAAACCACTATTGATAGTTGTGTGACTATCAAATCTGAACCTATACTCATTTCCTATCCTTGCTATAATACATAACTTATTTATATTGTCTTATCTAGCAACTTTCTTATATATAAATATATGTCTGTTATCATTGTCATGCTAACCCATTGTTTAAGTTTTGGACATCACCAAAAAGAGGGAGATTGTTGACCTTTTGGTGTCAAAACCTTGAAAAATAGGGTATTGGTCAAACTGTTTTATGATATATTACATGCCTAAAGAAGCTCAATTTGGGTCATCAAGGAAACCAAGAAATGAATAAGAATTGACAATTGAAATGCTAAGAAGATGCAAAGAATTGGAGAAAGATCATAAGTTAGGAGACGTTTCACTCCAAGAGAAGACGACTGGTAGCTAATCGAAGACATCTTTGCTAAGATCCCAAATCTCAAACAAAATGTCTTCTAAAATCAGTAGACATCTCATATTAAGACAAGATTTATCCTCCAAGATGTCTTGTCCTAAGATAAAACATCTTGAGTAGAAATAAGACATCTTCCCTACAAGCAAGAAAAATCAACAAGACATCTTAAGACACAAGCAAGATGTCACGTATGGTTGTTTCTAGTCATTATAGGGATTCCAATGGGTAAATGGAGGAAATTAATACAATAAAGAAATGGCATACCCAGGAGGAAAGCACAAGCATTGGATACGCAATTAACACCATATTGCATACCTCAATGAATTCAAGATCCTCAGTTCTCTATCTTCTATCTTCTATTGTAATTGCATTGAGCTTCAAAGCAAGGAACTTGAAATGATAGTTTAATTATTCCTTGATTTTTCTTCTTTTTAATGAAAGCCCTATTAGATTGAATGAGATTCTTGAGGGAAGAAGTCCCCTATAAATATTGATGGCTTGTTGGTACCCTAAGGGGTTGGATGAGTTTCTTGAGAGAATCCATCCCTTGCTGAGCTTGAGAGATTTCCTTGTAAAGGTTGTGGTGCCCTTAAAATCATATTTTTAAAGAAACAAAGTCCAGAGATATGTACAAATTCTATCCTCTAAGTATGGACATACCCAAGTTAGGGAACCACATACAATTAGCTATGAAAAAATTGGGTATTACTAGTATGAACTTATTAAACCTCCTCTAAGTTCTTGATCTTCAATGTATTCTTGTGATTCAATAAAGAAATTTTTTCTAGGCATCATTTGCAAATTATTACAAAGTAGCATTGATGTGAACATTAACTGTCTTGATTTCATTCTCATTGATCTCCTTCTAAAATCCCATCTAGTTTCTATAATGTCATTCAAACATAATTTATTTGGTAATCTTGTTTTTTTGGGTCCTAATCTTACTCAATGCTACAATGCTCAAACCTCTATCATGAATAGATTTCTATTTTCACTTTCTAACCTCTTGATATTAGCATCTACCTTAACAAATTCTTCTCATTTGTGACTTATTTAATTTTTAAACTATTCTTTTTTCTTTTATTGCTTGTAGCAACCTCTGATTTTTTGCTATCAACCCTTTATTTTCTTCTTCCAACATGATGATGTTATTTTGTAATGCATTCATCTTAGCATCAATAACTAAAGCATTCCATGTGGCTTTTTCCCTTTCCATATCCAACTGTTGTTGCTTAACTATCAAGTGTTGAACTTCCTTAATTCTAAAATCATCAAGCAAGTTTGGAGCTACAAACCTAGCTATATCTTGCAATTGAGCATGAAGTTCAACTATCTCATCTTCTAATTATTGCACTTTTGGTTCTGCATGCTATAGTTGAGCTTCTATAAGCACCAACTTTCTCTTCATTGAAATTATTTTAGATTGGACCACCAAGATATTTTCAGGAATCTTAAGAATATCTTGCACTATATGTTCTATTCAAAGTAGTTAATCCAAGATGTCTCCATGTTCTATTGTACTCAAATTCTTGTAGATTCTTAAATGTCCTATGCAATGATGAAATCATGGATGGGTGCCATAGGAACATCTAGAGAAATTCTCACATGGTCAACAACATATTTGGTGGCATCCTCTTAATCTTCATGAGGCATAATCAGAATTGTAACCCCATAATTTGATGCAAGGGTGATGGAATATGGTTGCATTCCCAAAAATTTATGTATTTCAATCATCCCTTATTGGTTGCACTAAGATTATAATAGTTCATGAGTTCATAAAGACTTTAGGCTCATCCATAGTTACACTTAGTAATTATCCAAAGTCTCTAGCCCTCTAACTTATAGCTTGTGACATTTCCTGTAGGTGATCCATGGTTGGTTAATAAGTGCTAAGATCTATTTCAAGAACATAAGAACTCAATCCTACACTATTCTTCTACAAGTATGCTTTGTGAAACTCTAGTGCTAGGAGGTGCTCCTACATGATACTTATTTGCTAATTTGAATTTGATCATCTTAAAGTATGATGCACCTAGAGCCCTTCTAGTTACATCATTGGTGTACCCAAGTATTTTATCTTACTTGCAAAGCTTTCTAATAAGGTAAGAAAATGGGAGAGTTTTCTTACCTGATTAGTTTTCCTTAAATCACCTTTCAATCTCCAATAAAAGAAGATAAGCTATGTTAGCTAGATACTTACTCCTTAGGATGATACTTCGTTGTTCTACATTGGTTGAAATTCTATTCAAGTGCTTGGTGAAATAAATGTAATACAGCCCTATCTTGAAGTAGATATTTTTAGCCAAATATAGGGCTCCAAAATTATGGCTTTTGTCCCCATAGGTTCTCTCTACATACAAATTTTAAATGTTTGGATTAGAATAGGTAGAATTCATAATTGTTTCAATGCTTATGTTGGGCAATTCTGATGTAGCAATAATGGTCTCTGCAATCACACCCAAAGTTAAGTTCAAAAATCATGTTAGCCATTAAATACTTCTTTCTTATAGCCTCAACATATGCATTAGAAAGTGTGATCTAGCTCCCTACTTCTAGAGTAGGTGTAATTGAAGCTTTATCTTATGCTAATTACTACATGGATTGATGTACTAATTGTCTTCTTGCCTCTCTTACTCACTAGTTTGTAGTTGTTGTAGTTAGTTTCTTCTACATTTTATGGCTCTTTTATATTCTCCTTATGATCCCTTCTCCATAGGTTTTGAAGGACCACCAACTTTAGGAACTCATTTGGACATCATTTGTAATCACCAAGGATCAATCATTAATATTTATCATTTTTCATGATGACCTTAATCCTTATAATTCTTTGGACCCAATCCAATCTTAGAAAAATTTTGTACTAATGCTATAAGGTGTAGACTCTAAGGTAACTAGTTTACCAATATATTAGATAATTATTACATAAAGTTTAATATTTTTATGTTGGTTACCTTAGTTGTACAAAAAGTGGTTATTAGAAAATTTTTTAAGTTCACTTTTAGGATTCCCCATGACAAAGAACTTAACTCTGGTAGCTTAAGGGTTTTTCATTTCATAAATCGAGCTCTTGGTTTATGAATTATGACTCTAGGAAAGCTTTAGGCTCTAGAAAAGGAAAAAGTTTCCTCTCATTTAAATAATGGAAAAATTTTATGAAGGGATGGTACATATATATACTAGTTTTAAAGGCAATATTATAGATGCGACATCGTAGCTATGACATCATAGGACCTATGTCATAACTACAATATCATGACCCCCAAAAAAAGTATTTTTACTTATTTGTCTTGTGAAATTTTTTTCATTTTTTACATTCTAAGTGTTCCAATGCCCCTTGAGGCTTTCCAAACTAGAGGATGAGTCCTTTCTATGGATAAGAATTATTTTAAATGATCAAACACATAATGTATTAAGGTTGTATTAGCTAAAAATCAAGCGATTTAAGAAATAATTCATAAGAATTTAATAAGAGACAGCAAAAACCTTAAGAGATGTAAATATCATAATAATGCATGGAGGTAAATCAACTACTTCATATGTTAAAGAGTATGTCATATTGATTCTTAAAAATGATTCCAAAGAATTATACAAGTGGGATCTCTCCAAAGTAGGCTTCTACCCTTAATGCTCTTATATAGCCATTCCTACAAGTATCTATGGGCATTTAAGGAATCGAACATGAAGGGTATCCTTATTCCAAAACACACATATACAATTGTTGATGTCAAAACTCTGCACTATGCTACATAATACCAAAAAATTCATAACTAAAACATAGTTATGAGTTGAAACAGATTTAGACGAAATTGCAAGAGCATGATATGAGATGCCTCATCATGGTTCCAATGGTTCTTATGTGGACAGCATAGTTAAAAGGAAAAACATACCTACCTGTCTAGAGTCTTATGCAAGTTTATACCTCTTGTAGTGACATCAAATTACATCATCTTAGGACCACCACTATGAGACCAACCAACCATCATATCTATAAAAAAAAGGAAAAATTTGGAAAATAGGCATTATAGCCATTAAAATTAATTAATTAATCATTAATATTTATGTTATGTACCATGGCCATTAGTTACATAATCAACTTCAGGCATGTCTTTCTAGTCACATAATAAGACTAATCCAAGGGACCATGAAGTTTTTGAAAGTAACCCATCTTTAGATATAGGTTACATGCCTTTCTAATGGTAACCCCAAGAATGGTCTCTTTAGAAACTAACTAATTTGTTACCCATGTCATAGGACTACCTTCAGTTATGTGTCACATGCCTTTCTAATGACATAACAAGGGAATAGCCTTATTTAAATAATCATTCCCAAGAAAAATTAATGACATAAGTGGTAATGCATCAACATGAGACTAATGGGATCCGAGGTGGAGACCAAAGAATCAATAAACTCCTTTGATTTATGCTTTCTTCAAGGTAGGTGATTATGGTAAATTTTATTTTCTAGGTGTGATAAGAATCACATTGCTTCCATGATAAAAATCTCTTATTAATAGAAATAAAGGGGTGGATTTCATATTTTTGCTATTATGCACAATTAGTCTTTGATAGCATAGGACACAATTCCAATAACAAGTTGATTCCTACACAAAATTGACAACTTTATTAAAAAAATTCACAAAATAACCCTTAAAAAATGTGAAGTTATAAAATAAAGCAAAAAATTATAAGAAATAGAAAACATATAGAGCATTCAAAAATACTAAATAACTAAAAGATATTTAAGAAATTAGAAAATTTCAAGAATTTATAAAACTAAAAATTACAAATAAAAAGATGAAATTGCACTCAACTCAAATGAAAGAATCATTCCCATGACTTAGTTTCAACAAGGAGATGCAAAAGATGGATTTGGTTATGGCAATTGTGAAAGTGTTTAAGGCATTGGTTTGACTAGATTCTCAAAATGGCTTAATTTGTTATATGTTCACTAGGATAAGCTTGTGTAGGTCAAATGGATGATAAATCTATACGATTCTAAATTGTTAAACTATGTGAAATAAGTAGGATCACTATCAAATCATTTGGAACTTAGTACATTGAGATACATGATTTGGATTATAATAAAGGACTTTATCACCTAGTTGAAGGTCTAGGTGTCAAATCTTAACATCCTGCCTTTGTTTATTATAGATTTTATGGACTTTTTTGTACACAAGAACAATCATTTTTTTACTCAACACATTTAATATCATTAATCACTCCTATTGTGCTAAGGTAAGGTCCAAGTCTAAGTTGTAGGTAATATTGAGTGTACGAAGCTTCACTTGTATAGGTAGTTTAGGCAATTTTCGATACATGACCTCATAGGAAGACTATCTAATAGGAAGTTTTCAAGTTGATTTATAAGCCCATAGTGTATCATTGATTTGGTGCTCTGATCCTTCCTATACTTAATAATTGTTCATGGTAGTATGTGGGTTATCTCATAGTTTGTGACTTTGGTTTGTCCGTTAGCTTAGGAGGGACATGTTGTGGTTAACTTGTAGCCTACCCTAAGTGTTGCACTAAATTCTAAAATGTTAGCCTCATTTAGTATGTTTCGTTATCTAATATTAGTGCTTGTGGCACACCAAACCTATTTACCACTTACTGCTCAAAGAATTTCGTAACAGTTGTTGCAATGCAACCAATAATTACAATTACTTTGGCCCACTTTGTGTAATAGTTTACAACAATGATAATTTATGATTTGTCATTTGAAGTAGAAGAGATGGAACCCATGAAATCAATTCTCTACAAGTCAAAAGGATATAGTAGCTATATCCACTACTACTATCCTCGAAAATCTATTGACATTTTACCATCTTGTTTATAGCATTTGTAGGATTTGGCAAAGTAATGCACATTGCAAACAAGTGTTGGATAGGAATATCTATCCATGATCATCATTATTATTATTATTCTTCATGTGTAGTGGCCTCCACATGATCCTTCATAAGCTTCTTGGAGAACTTATGGTTGGTTATGCACTAGAAGACACCAACACAATAAGTCATTAGCACAAATTTTATAAAGGTTCCCTTCTATTTTCATGAAGTTTCTTGACTTGGTATATGCATTGTTGAGTCTAATGTTTTTCCAATTTAGGAAGGACTCTTTGCTCCTTCAAATATGTAAGGTAATTAACAAATCAAGGATTAATTATTAATGAGGTCATTGTAGTAGCCTTTGCAAATAAAGGCTCATCTAGGAATTGATTTGGAAAAGGCTCTTCATTAACCTTATTATTTCATTTCAATCTAGACAACTAATCTGCCACTACATTTTTGGTTTTCTTCTTACCAATCATTGTAATATTAAATTTCTATAGGATCAATAGCCATGAAATGATTCTGAAACTTGACATTGGTTTGCTCATGAGAAGCCTAATTACACTATGATATGCATGAACAAAAATAGGATATCCAAACACATAGTTCCTGAACTTCTCAAGTGTATACACCACTATAATTAGCTCCTTTTCAATAGTGGATAGTTAAACTGTGCACTAACAATGCTCCTACTTGCATAATGGATGTACTATATATGTTTTTAGTCATCTTGCTATGTAAGCATAGGTTCCAAGACATAATTGAATGCATCTATCATTATGTGAAAAGTTCATAATCAATTACGAACTTTTAGAATTGGATGTTCTACAAGTCTTTGCTTAAGAAGCTCAAATGCTTTCTCATAATTATCTAACCAAATAAAAGATTCATCCTTCTGTATAAGCTTCACCAAAGATTTTGTAATCTTTAAGAAGCACATATAGTACCATGTGTATCCAAGATATGAAATCACATCCTTTTACTATCTAAGGTCTTTAAGCAATTCCTTCAATTATGTAAAGCTTTTTAGGATTAATTTCAATTTCTTTTTTTAATGTCTTGTTCCCAAGAATAATGTCATCCTAAACCATGAGGTGAATTTTCTACTAATTCAGTTTCAATTTTATTTCTACGCATCTCTTCAACACTTTTTCTAACTAGTCTAGCATTCATTCAAAGCCAAATATATAGCTGGAGAAGTTATCCATAAATACTTCAATACCATTACCAATTTTCTTTTGAAAGATGTTTGAGACCAAGCATTGGAAGATAGCATGAGCATAACATCAATTAAATGACATCTTTTTGGAGACAAAAATCCCTTTGGAACTTGTTACATTATTTTGGCTTGATCTTCAAGTGCATGTAGATTTGGTTATAACTGCTATAACCATCTAGAAATTTGTAATATTTATGTCCTACTATTATGTCCAACACCTAATTGATGAATGACAATGGAAAATGATCCTTAAGGTTTATCATGTTCAACAGCATGAAATCGATGCAAAGCCACCATTGGCTCTCTTTCTTTTATACAATTACAATTGGTCTCACCACCTGACTATCCACAATAGAATAGATGAATCTAGTATTCAGTAGCTTCTCAATTTCATGCTTCACAACCTATTTTAGCTTCAGATTCAACCGAGATTGTTATTAATGTTTGGACTTGATGGTAGAATGTGTATATGCAATATCAATATTGGTGATCTCGTCAAAAGACCATGAAAAATTTGTTAATCATTTATTTATAACTTCCAACAACTTCTTTTTCTACTCTTCTATCAACTTTGCATTAATGATTACCAATTTTATATCATTAAGAAAAATATTTTTTAATAACTTTGGTAAGTTGCATCCATCATCATCATAATCTTAGTCAACAACCTCTGCCACTACAACAACTTTATCTTTTTACCTATACATATCCTTTTCCTCTTCTTCTTCTTTTCATCTTTATCTCATGTAAGGGTCTACTACTTTTTATCCTTAACTATTTTGAGTGCAATTGTCAATTTTTCATCCATCGAATCCCATAATTTTTCCACCTTTTATCATAATGTTTGAAACTAATTTTTGAATTGGCAAAGTCTTTTCCTAAATTATTTCCTCCATAGGATCTTTTCCCCTGCTTATGTTACATGTATGTACATCCCTTTTGTAAAGAGAAACATCTCAGTTGTACTCTTCTACACTTTCCCTCTTTTAACTCTTCTTTCTCTATAGTAACTTGATCAATCATTCTTTGATTTGTTGAGTTCTTATTTCTAAGAGTTTCCCTTAGGCATAAATACCAAGAGTCTCTATAGTTTTGTTTTGTAGCCTATCTATGATGCGACTCAACTATTCCCTTTGAAAACCCCCATAGCCTAAATACCTATGCAACAATCAGTAGTATCTACCTGAGGCTATATCAAGGGATTCATGATTGTTTTATCTTCACCATTGAATTTTTTTTCTCAAGCTAAACATTTTGGAGTACATTTGATATTTATTGTTAAATAACTCTATCATCTTATCCCATCTTCTGATAGATTCTACTTTCAAGAATCAATACCATCTGATGAGTGGCGAGGTACCCCTACACTCAACCATATGAAATGAGCGTCGCACGCGCGATCTGGTCGAACTCCGCAAATGGACTAGTTGTGGCACCTAGATAGTTAGCCTTAGGTTGCAGTTCGTTGTCTTCCCATCTAGACTAGTTTTGCATATGTCACGTATGGTTTAGTCTAGATGAGGTGTATGATGTGTTCCTAAATCTAATGCTACTACTGATGGCAGTGGAAAATAATATTAACTAATTCTAAGCTAAGAGGAAAAGG
>MNCI01018685.1:792191-811456 GCA_015680685.1 Gnetum montanum
GATCTCTCCCTTACAACTCAGTCATGGGGGAGATGGCCACCTATGCTAATCATATGGGGCCCTCTGTTCTTTTAAGTTTTTGTTTTACATGTTTTTGTTTTACACATTTTTGTTTTACAAATTTCTTTAACTTTTCTTGTTTTTGTTTTACATCATCGTTATACTTTTTCAATTTGTGTGTGTGTGTGTGATCACATACTCATCACGATCCATACTTCCCTAAGAATCCTCACAAGCAAGTGACTAGTTGAAAACCCCAAACTCATGGAAAACTAAATTAAATCCCAAACTTACTATTTCTAAAGTTAACTAATACTTCTAATCCAATAAACATCTTTCTATCTTTAATAAAACTATCCATTTTATTCTATTATTTTAAAACCCACATTGCTCATGCTTTTTCAAAAAATAATATTTACTTCTAAGATAAAAGGACAACCTCATTCCAATTAAATAACTATTACAATTAAATAACTTAGAATTTAACTATTACCGTTGTAGTTCTCTAACTAAATTTAATTATTATGGTTGTATTTCCCTAAACTTTTTGATTGGTTATTCACTAATATTTTTTTTATTATTATTATGTGAAATCTAATTTTCCCTTAAATACTCATGGTTTTATGCTTTCTATTCATGGTTTTTTTCATTTTGTTGATTCCAACTTGTAATCATCATTAGCACTATATTCTTTTGATATTGTAGCTATCTTTCATGGTGGCAAAAAACAATCATGACTAGAATCATGTTCATCTTGCAAAAGAGGGTCCCAAGAGGGCTGGTGGAAACTGCTATCTAAAGAGGATCTACAAAATCATTAAAAAAAGCATCAATTCTTATTTTCCACCAGGTACTAAGAAGGTGGATTCAAGGAATGTTTAACCACTTTCAACTAGGTACACCTAACTGAAATCCCAATTTTATAACTTTAAAAACAAGCACCTTACCATCACTTGAAGTAGTTGGCTTAGCTACACTCAAACTGAAATCCTAGTCTTATAACTTAAGAAACAAGCACCTTACCATCACTTTGAAGTAATATTTGCAGGCTTCTTGAAATGATATTTGCAGGAAAATCAGAATCCCAGCTCATCAGAGCAATGCAAGCCTCCACTCAAAGGTAATAAGCCTCCATCCCATTAAATTCTCATTAATCAAAATTTCTTTTTTTATTTTTATTTTTAACGTCCCATATACAAGAGAACACACCCGCCACAGGCCTCGAAAAATTATCCAGGTAAATCAGGAGACAAAATTTCCATGCAGTGATTGATTCATATGACATCCTCCATGTACATAACGGTTTCATATTATCAAAGAATCCTTCGATGTATGAAATTATTGACCGTCTGTTCTTGCTGTTTACTGAAAAGATTATCAGCGTTGAACTCATTTTACATATACAGGATTACTATTGTCCACGGTGCAGGTGGCTATTTCAATCACAATGAATTCCTAAGTTTTCCGATCATAGGAACACTACTGCCAAGGAATTTGATAAATTTAGAATTATGGCGTACTCCCAAGAACACCTGTAAATTCAGAATTTAGATTACTATCAATCGAATAAAATAACAAAGCTCACCATATTGCATGATTGGTAGAATATACAATGCAGACAACACTCGGTTAATGCAGCAAGCATGCCTCAAGCGAAATGAAGCAAGAATTTAAATTTTGTTAAAAAGTGACCATCAAGATCCTGGTACCGAAATAAATACGTACAGTGCAAGATTCGCATGGTAAATCAAACATGAATAAATGCTTAATGCAAGCTACAGAAAAATTACAGGGCTTTACAAATCAATTTGAAGGAAAATTCTGCACAGTCAACAGGACCGTCATCAGCATAACTCATGTTGTAGCAGAGAGAAAACGCTACAAAATTCTGGAGTATACATACATACAATAATCATCTCTTCCTAAAGACTACCCATTCCCACAAAGTGGAAGTGTCACTCGATAATGCAAGCCAACCAATTATGTTGCACTTCTCGCTGGCTTACCGATAAGCCTGATTTGCTCAGGAAGCAATGTAGTTGAAACAGGTCCATTCAGCTGCAGAAGTTCACCATCGATTCCACAACCCTTATGTTCATTTTTACCAGGTGAAATTCTTACTGCCTTAACCTGTACGGCAATTTCCATTAAAACAGGTTTTTAAAAAAGTAAACCACAAATGTTATTTATTTATAAAAACCAGGTGGAATCATCGGTGAACAGAACAAATGAAAAATGGCAGTGTGCAAGCTACACTTTTGTCATCAGAAATGAAGGAAAAGACAAGAATATTTCACCAAATGTTCCAACAAAGATCACAAGGTCAATGAACGTATAAATATTCTGTCTTATTTTTTTAGCATCATGGTGAAAAGGACACAATGCTACTGGGCCGTAGCCCACATCTCTGTGTCTAAATTATTGTCTCGAATATTGCACAGTTATAATATAAAACTGGCTGTGCACATTAATCTTCGCTATGAGCGAAACACTTCATTCTTACGAATGCATGAATGTTAAGCTAAACTACGTTTTTTTACTACACTAATAGGTGTGTGTGTGTATAAATAAAATCTGATACTATTCATGCCATTCCTAATCAGTTGGCAATTCAAATGGAAAGACAGAAAATTGATTAAGATGTGAAACAATTGAAGATGGTATGAAGCTTGATTGAAGTTTTTGAATATAAAATACATTACCTTCACATACTCCACATATGGCAATGACAGATGACGCCCAAACTGCATTAACAAGAAAAACCTAAGCAGATTTATACGGCTCAAACCTCGAACCAGTAACATATCTAAAGCATTATCATCATGCTCGGCCCTTGGCGCAAGGACCTGTGTTCTTAAATTTTGCACAGTCCTGCATGGATGATTGCAAACCAGAACACCAAGAAAAGGACCATGACTCGTTACCCACTTTTCCTCCTCTCTTCTAGGAACTTCATTAATAATAATCATCTCATCTATTGATTCCTTGACGTCTAAGCTATTTTCTTCATCCCATTTAGGTTCAGCATCCCATTTAGGTCCTTCATCCCATCTTGGTTCAGCATCCCAAATAGGACCAGGACCAGGGTCTGAAACAGTTGAAGAGATTTCTTCTCTGTCGAATGCTCCAGGGTTCCCATATGCACTTCTTGTGAAGTCATTTGCAGTACCAGCTCCAGTCCATCCCTTATCTACATTCAATTTAACTTTCCGAGATCTGGTTGGTGTTATGAGCCCAGGGACAGGAGGGTGAACAACTTCTTCAGGTTCTGGAAGAACATTATGCTTCCCCGATGACATACGCTTGGTTTTTGGATCTATTCCGCGCACATAGTCTGATGGTTCAGTGCTTGCATACGTGCCAGATGTGCCAGATGTAATATCATCTATTTCAGAAGCCAACCGGTTTGAAGTACTTCGGTTGGACGTACTTAAAATTGAGTCGATGCTTGACAAACTTGATGCTCTTGGCATTCCCTCGGCATTCGCTCTTCTCCCACAATTATTTAGATTGTTTTCACTCATATCTGCATTGCCACCTTGACTTGCATTCTTGCTATTGTTTATAGATGGCTCAGGAACAGGAAGATATTCCACCACATAGTCATATTTTGGTAAACAAAAGAACTTTAGAGCACCAGCTACGAAGTAACGTAAAGGGCCAAAGCGTTTTTGGTACTTCTCAGAGAGTTCTAACACTGAAATTCAAGAACCAAAAACAAAATAGTTAGAATCATGAGCAACATTTAAAAGAGAATAAAATATCATAACTCTCAGTCATAAAGACATTTCTATCACACTAAACCAAACCGCATGAATTGATTTTCGATTCAAGATACAAAAACAAATGAAACTATATAAAATTGATAACATCCACAATCACATGGATGATATGGATTTCTGATACTCTCAAATTTTGTTCATGTCTAAGAAACACCAACAGTGTATCTCAGTTACGTCCAAATCCATCAATGTTATTCTTTGTGTGGACTAACTTTGTTAAAAGTTACCTTGGACTTCTGATGTTTAATAATAAATTTGCTGTAGTTGACATACCCATTCAAATACAACGTATATTATTAGATTGTTCCGTATAACAGAGAATTCTTAAACCCAGAAATGCAAGGAATAAAGCTAAGTATATCATCATCATCATGCTAACCTTATCCCAACTACATGCGATTGGCTAAGAATGTCAAAGTACATCAATATGCATAAACCTGAATTTGAAGAGGCTATGCAACTATATGCGGTTGTCTAAGAATGTCAAAGCATATCAATATGCATAAACTTGCATTTGAGTGAGGCTATATCATCCAAGTATTTCAAATGTATGCAAAAAGCATGTTTTGCCCTCTATGTATGAAATTTGAACTAAAAATCAGTTTATTATCGCACCAAGAAAACAACTCCACAGAACTTGGCAGCGCAATTGTACAGCTCTATCAATTTGAAACTTTATTCACTGTCATGGACCAATGGTCCAATGCCAGGCAGGAAGCTGACAAATTACATTCAAATTCTCATAAAATATTCGGTTGTTTTTCTTAAATTGTAGTTTCTTTCAGTGAAAAGGAAGCCCACCACATTCATTATAAGTGAATTTGCACAGTCATCTGCAAGTTACGGAAACCATTTAAAAACTAATAAAAACTAAGGGGAATTTTTTCAATTTCGTTTTTTTCTTTTATAAAAAAAGACATCTTATTATGATTGATCCCTTCATCGTCCTCTCTCTGAATGAAAAATTCTTTGAAAAGAATCAATTCCTTGAAAGTTTCAACTTGTCATCAAGAAAGCTATGACTTAAGCTATTTCAAGATGCAACTAATCTAAAGGTGACAATTCTTCTAAAGGTAATGGAATAAACAAAAGTTATGTACATGTGAAAAATAAAAGAAAGAAATATAATTCATAATTATGTAGAATTCATGACCAAAGCCATTATACATTCGTTATAGTAATTACAGAATACCACCAAAAAAAACCTCATATTACGATAATTCTACCCAAAAGCAATCACCCAAAGCAACAAGAGACAAAATGCAGGTGGCATAACCAAATGTTAGTAAATCAGGGTCAAATTTTACCATCACTCACAAATCCATAATATGCTACAGTTAGGCCTGCATGAATTGCACCTGAGCTGATCCATTCAACAGCAAAAACATCTGTTGCAGTCAAGCCTCCCTGTTTTCAAGTAACACAATTTGTGTTAGAAACTACAGAAGATAATGCTGCAACGTGATTTTAAAAAAGGCAGTTATCAATACAACATAAAATAAGCATTGTACCAAAACAACTCAGGTAATAGTTCAATGAAATTAACAAACAATATATCACCCATTTTTATTCAACATTTCATTCACTTTTTTATAATAAATAAAGAACACTAAATTGGTTTAACTTAGTTTAACCAAAGCATGTGCTTATTTTTCATAGAAATATATGTTCAGGGAATATGGCATCAGGTAAAAGCTAGCCATAGTAAATCATTGTCAAACCCTTCACCTACCTGAACAGCCAGCCCATTGTAGATGGGATAAATGCACCATGATGATGATGACATGATTGTCTTTCATGGAAGTATTCTGATGCACTATTACATTAATCTGGATTTTGCAATTATTGGTGTTTGACGCTCAAAGAATGTTATGGCACTCAATCCTTACAGGTTTTACTTGATGGAGAAGGCAAGATTAAGATAAGGAGATGCTATTTCACCTTTTCTTTTCATTATGATTTCTAAAACTGAAATTTTTTGACTTACATCCACTGAGACCCCTTGGATCTATCAGATCAGTTTCAAAATTCCCTTTTCCCGAATATTTTTTAATGTATAACTCAGTACAGCCCAGTGGAATCAAACCTGTGACCTAGGTTACCAAGCCAAGACTCTTACTACTAAGCTAAGACCTCAACATGCCCAGTTAAGGAAAAGCTAATAAAGTAGAAGTTAAAAAGTGTTACACCAGTTCACAGCCTTCCTGATTTTGCACATGCATGTTGCTAATGATACGTTTATCTTCTTGAAAGTTGAAGAAAAAATGAAATAGAATTTCAATAATTTTTCTCAAATTTCAGTTGAAATTTAATTTTGAAAAAAAACATTTCTTTTTTAATCTTTCAAAATAACAAAACATAATATAACTAATGTGTAGAGATGTGAATGAGCTAGTTTCCCCACAAAAGTAATTTGGTATACTAGTATATTGGTTTCTATAGGAGAGAATTTGATGGGGGAAAAAAAGATTAACGACCTGAAATTGTAAAAGTTGCTCAAAGACAACCCGCTGAAATGGTAAGCTTCCTAGTATGGCTGGAATATTATCTTCAATTTGTTCCAATATATCAGATCTAATGCTCATCAGAACCAATGAAAATAGTTAAGAGAATAGATAAAACAGAGTTTCCTTGGCAGGATCTTGAAGAAATTAAAAGAAAATGCATCTACTAGATTCAGGAAACATCTGTTACCCATGAGAACATGGAAAACTTAAAATTAAAAATTGAATTTATTAAAATATGGTACGTCTAAGATAAATATTTGGCATAGAAGCAATATGGAAGAGACTTGAAACAACGCATAAGTGTATGAACGATCACTGCATGAAGCCTCAAGATGGAGAGTTTAAGTAGTAGAAAGCTAGTCATGCAAGGTCTAAGAGGCATATTATATGCTACATACAGGTCAAATAGATAATGAATCTATATGTTGGAACAAACTAGATCTCATTCCTAAATTTCATTGTAGCCGAGAGCCCAACTACCAAGCATAAATCGATAACACTAAATAATATTCTGTCTATAATACTCAAGGGAAGCCTATGAGTACCACTAAATAATTTTGGCCAAGAGGCAAACTACCAATTATAGATCAGTAACACTAAATAATATTCAGTCCATAACACTTGAAGGAGAGCCAATAAGTAATGCTAAATAATATTCCATTCATAACGCCAACATATTTGCTCCAAGTAACTATGTTTGTCTTGGTATTGGAATGCACAGAGAACAAAATTCTGAAGGGCAAAGGGACCATGCATGACAAACAACAATTCATGACAATTCAGAAAGATCTATTACCAAACTTAGGATCAGCAATCGCAGTGATCTGACCAAAATTGTTATGGAATACATCCAATCTGCTAAAATTCAACGTTGGTTTTGCAAGATTCTCTTGGCCAAAGTATAGATATATATTATATATATAACTAAGCTAGTGTGTAACCCAGGTGGCAAGGAAGGAAATTAACCATGAATAACTTGCTGAAACAGAGATGATGGTTAATAAATGTTTCTTTGTAAAAATGCATGGTATGACAGTTATAGTAATAAAAAAGCATCACTTGTGGGCTTGCTCATGCCCAGACTGAACTGTAAAAACGGGCACCAAGTCATTTTCGCAATACTTCTGCATTAACTGTGTCTGACAATCAAACCTTGAAGGTCTTGGCTCTCAAGAAACGATAAGGACAGCCTACCTATTAATGTTAAGTCACATGCAATTTTCACAGTTGGGTCTTTGGCATTTTTTAGCACGATCTAAGCCTCGGTTACTGTTGGAACGTTTGGTATCTGGCTGCTTAAATTCAATCATTTAATAGCATGATTCATTTCACATGGATGTAAGCACACTACCATTTCTGTTTTCTGTGAATTAGCATTCTGACAATAGATTCTATACATGGCATTCCAATAACATTTACAGCGGTCAAATTACATTTAATAATGATTTTCATAATGTTCATGTATGACACCGCTGTATCCTATTCCTAGTGCATCTTTGCTAACTGGGCTCAATAACTAATATATTATTCAGGAAGAGGCATTAGTGAAGTAACAATGCAGAATGCCATCATCTGTTTCATACATTTATTCAGTTAAGGAATTTCATGTGTATGTAAAAAAATAATCATGAAAACACATTCAAAGCATTATGAAAACTTTAGTTAGTTAAGGGAATGGACAGAATTCAGGTTCAACCATTTTCATTAATAATTCTTGTATATCTCAATGTAACCTACAGAGATTGAACCTGTGACTAGTAGGATGCAAGTCACAAGTTACCAACTAGTAGTACAAACTGATAAAAGAAAAATGCAACATCAATAGACTGTGTTAAAATATCATTGACAAATATCAGTATTAGTAGACAAAATCGTGTATGTGTGTGCGTGTGTAAACCATGAACATTTTGTACCACCTACTCCAAGAAACATTACTTACTTTTACGATGGCAACTGCAGCAGAGATAGGATCCTTAACTCCTAGTACAGTCCAAACAAGAGAATTATCAGAGCCTGCAGGTATGATACCAATTGGAACAGACATAGCCTCTTTGGGGTCATCCCTACTAATCAACCCATTCAGAACCTGCAACAACAGGTACTTAAACTTCTATGTACACATAACATGAACAGGCAGCTAAAATGGGCATGTTTAAGTATGTACTTTACCATGAACGGCATACAAAATGAATAGTTCAAGTTACCAACAAAGGGAACATAAGATATCAGCGATGATGTAACTGATAACTAGCAGTCTTGAACTTTTAAGAAAATTCGATATGAAACAATTCACTTTGCTGAATAGTTAAGAAGTTGTAACAGTATCATACGAGAAGTAATGTTATTACTTGTAATAAGTTAAAAAAAAACATCTAAAATTTCCAAACATGTACATCAGCTATTTTCCCTCACAAAAAACTTGGGAATTGTCACTTTAACTTCAGTTCCCAAAATCCCATTTTAAAATAGAATAGCCCAAAAAGTATGTTTATCAAACTACTGAAGACATTAACTCAAATGCAGGATGATAAACTGAAATCATATTGTATTACCAGTTTCTAAATATTTTGATTATTAATATCCCAGTTTAAAGTTTTTTAACAAACTAAATTTTAGTTTCAAAGGATCTTTATTAACATATGATAAGTTAAAAAGGATAAATGAGGCATTTGCTTAAAGCAGTAAACTACCAGTTTGATACTAAAGTACAAGGACAAACCTCATTCACAATTCCGTCTCCACCAACGCAAATAATACCTGCAAAATATAAAGTGATAAAGATAAGGAGAGGAAAACTAATAAGAAATGAAAATTTTAAATTCTAGTCATCTATATCAAATAAGTTTAAGTGCATCTCTATAGAAATGAAAGATTACTAGCATACCATCACGACATTTGATGAGATCATAAGTGTTGGCAATGTTGCGGGCGTGACCAGCAGATGTAGTTTCAATCACCTCAAGGCTGAAACCTGCAACCTGTAGAAGAACATACAGACATAAAACATGACAATCAAATGTTTGAAATTAAAACTGAAATTCAAACTTAAGTTTACTGCATCTCTATAGAAATGAAAGATTGACACCCTAGGTAGTGTTTGCTCTTGATTTCTTCAAACTTATTGGAGTCATTATATTTTAAAACAGCAAAATATTAAGAACTAACACGATTTAAAACTTATGTCTATCTGTCAAGGACAACTGGTATCTTTCAAAAAATTAACAAGAACAATGTTTTCTGTGAATTGTTTTATAATCAAATCAAAACCCCTTTAACATCAAGAAATTGTTTTGTCGTAGTGTGCGGATGACTTAATGTAAGCAGATGATTTGATGACAATTTTTGACAACCGGTTATTGCACCCAAGGAAGTAAATAGAAAATCAAGATGTCATTTAAAAGTTTATAAAATCAACTGCAAGCATACCTACATTAAATTTCAACAGTTCATTGAATGATATCAATATAATTTCAAGACATAGTTAATGGAATTTCATTCAAACCTTAAAAATTGGCTCCACTTTGCCATAATAAAGCTTGCTTGAACGGCCTCGACCTGACCGAGGGTTGAGTATGACAAGCATAACAGGGGAAACTTTACACTTCACAGGCACCGCTGGTGGAAAATCATTCAAAGACAGTTCTGAATCATGTGGCTTTGAAGATAGCAAGGGATGAGGAAGGCAGTTCACAAAACATTGGAGGTCTGCAAATGCAGAAACCCATCTAATTGCATCATCCGCATTTGCAGCTAAGAAATGAAGATCCTTTTGTTTTCTTTCAGTTTTTGATGATATCCAAGATTTTTTTGCTAGTGGATATGCATGAATAGTAAAACGTCTCAGACCCTCACTATATGAAACCTGCCAATCAACAGAATTCAAATTATAACATTCAAACTTAGCACTACACTTTCAATAATATCCTTATCTGAGGATAATGTTAGCAAAATATTGCAGGCACTGATAAGGGACGGTACGATATAACTTACAGCAACAATGTCAGATAGATTAAGGCTATGACTTCCCCATATAAATGCTTTCTCAGTAAGTTTGGAATTAACTTCCCCTCTGGGTTTTCTTGACTTTTCATCCCGCCTAACACTGTCCTCTTTGGATTTTGAGTATTTCTTGTCAGGTGTGAGCTTTCCAGAAACCAAACACTGGCCCAGCAAATCAGTATTTTCATCTCCTATATCAATCTTATGTTCATGTGCATTTGCACGTGACGAAATGGCTTCCAAAGATAACTGAAGCCCATTTGCTCTGTTAGATCTTACTCTTTGCCTTCTTTCTGATGAGCCTCCATGAGAAGATGCTTGTGCAGATGCAGATTGGGCTACCCTTTGAGATTCCACAGCAGCTTGACGATGATGATTTTGGGACAATACAAGAGGATTAATCTTTTGCGAGAGTGCCCCTATCTTTCTTATGGAATTCCGCATTTCCGATATGTGTTTTGCTTCAATTATTTTACGAGAAGACAGCGTACATGAGAGAAATCTAATAAATCACCTGTGGTTACCACTTGATTCAACCTTTTATTTTAGAACCCTACTGAAGCACCCTTCAAAAAAGACTCGCTAGTGCAGATTACCGATCAAGGTTCTTTTAAGAAGGAATCTGTAAAGAAAAAATTAGCATAACAAATCATCAATTAACATGCGACATCAGATCCAATGCAACCCATCATAAGAATCTCCAGTAAGATTTTGAGAGACGGATTCTATCAGTATAACGATGGGAACAAGAGGGGAAAAGGCCAAAATGTCATTAAGAACAAAATAAAAACAGAAAACCCTCAAAGTGCAGATATATCGATGAGCTTCGCATACTCCAGTATCTCTCGGAAAAATTTGTTGCAACCTTATTAAAATCTTATTGTGCTAGGAAAAATGGAATTTGAATGACGCGATGCCTGCCATAGAGCATTTGCGTAAGCAAAAATAACAAAAAAGCTAGCTGCAAAAGACCACCTTAGCATAATTATATCAACTCAATTACTGCTCAGCATCTTCCTTCTCCTCAACTAATGAACATCAAAACCATATATAAACTCCCTGGAAAGCTATACAATTGCAGGACTAATGAGCTATCATTTCTGAAACTTGATACTCCAAAATAACAACTTTAGGTAGAAAAAAATTTCAAAGCATGTTATTTTATCCAAAACTGCTCGCAATGACAGAAACCTTCTTTCATTTTAGCTCACTTAAACAAACCCAAAATTCTGTTGTCTACAAGCACATGCTACCCCCGAACAAGCGGCCAACAATATTTTAACAACAACGAGAACCGAAAAACAGAATGGCTGCATACTGAAACAAAAATTCAAACGCTCACAAGCTGAAAACACAAGAGCGAACGTACTCAGCAAAATTTTGATGCAAACTCACCCGAGAAGTGAAAACAAAAATGTACTTGCTACAGAGGCTTTAGATCTCTGGTTCAAATTTACGTTCCCGAATTCCTGTGCTGCGAAGATGAAATAAGAAACCCAGCCAGAAATCCTCGTCACATAACCTAGCACGGGGTTTCTCCAAAACCGGCAGAATCCGGCAACAACCTCTTTCCAATTCAATCGCTTACCCCGAAAGAGAGTGTCTCAAAATTCCACCTCAAAACGCAGACACGGAAATGGCGAAACCGAGAAGATCGAAGCGTGGAAGCCGATGATCCGCGGAGAAAACCGAAGGCAGCAAGCAGGGTTTGTGAATCAACAGCTCTGATGATTGACTCGATGGATGGATTCAGTCCAAAAATGCTCTTCTTCTACTTTCAATATCTAAAAAGAAACATCTCAAACAACTACTACTGTAGACGGCTCGCACAATCTTCCGCTTATACTTCCGAGGATTTTCCGCAGCCGAAAGACAGACATCGTTTGAGAAAAATCTGAAGCAAAAAATTCTCCTGACTTTATCGAGAAGAACCAGAGCAATGAACGAATGAGAGGAAAGAAAGAGGTGTTGTGCTGTGTCTTGATGTTGGAGAAGCAGAGTCTACGGAGAAAGCCAGAAAAAACCAGCTGTGATGCCCACAACAACAACAGCAACAATTTAAGATGACGATCATCGAAATTATGATAAGTAGATATATATATATATTATTTTATATTATATTATATTATGTCCAATTTTAGTGTGTTTTCGTTGCCCATTAACACAGGCCAATGTCATGTCCTGCGTGCCCCAGGTGACTTGGCTTGACCGGTTGTTCTGGTGCGGTGGGTGGGCCCCATTTCATTGGCTCTGCTCAGGTGGGCCCCGCTGCCTTTTAAATAATGAAGAACATCACAACGGGAAATAAATATGTATATGCAATACGCGAGTACTTTATCCAGGGCCCCTTTGGTGGTCCTCGGTATTGTGTCCATGGATTCCACCTCAAATATTTAGAAAATTGTTTGGTTTTGGTTGGTCATGTGGAGATTTATCTAAATCAATCTTTATTTATGTTGGGCTTGCCATTTTTATTTTTATTTTTTAATTCTGTTTAGATTTAACCATCTTCATGAATCCACATATTCATTGCACTTAGTAGGCCTTTCTAGATCTTTCAAAATATGAAGATTATCACCGAGATAAGGCTCAATACTGATCTTGATCTTGGAAAGGCAAGGTTGTAGGAAGGTCAATCGAGGAGGTAATTATAACCTTTGTCAAATGGTTACTTCTAGGTTTGAGCCCGAGTCTTACAACTTGAGAAACAAACAGCTCACCATTGGTCCAAACGATAATCCCTTCCACTTCACAAGAATGATCCTTTTAACCACACAAGTTTTAGCACACGGATTTCCACTCTTGGATACTGAATTCAAAGCCTCGTACCAATACCACTAACTTGAAGGCACATTCAAAGGGTAGATAAGGCAATCAAAGACTCTTCTCTCAAGAACAATGATTCTTTTAAATTAAATATAACTTTTAAAAACAATACACGATGTTTTGGAAAGATGTTAAACGCAGAGGTGTTTTCCTTCTTATTTGACGTCGGGAAAAAGTTAATTCATTGTGATAAAGATGCCACGTAGGTAGGTGGCACGTAAAGAGAAAATTTTGGTCGTGTATTTTACTTGACATAAATGGCTTGTAACAAATGATTGTGTGCCCCGCACTATACGCTATATTACAAAGCTCTGGCGCCCACTAAGCTCTGCTTTTGTTTTTTCTAATTTATTTTGCCCTTTTCGTGGCCTTCTCAATTATTATTATTATTATTATTTTTAAGTGGGTGTCTTTTAACCCACGTCGTCGGTGGTTGTGTTAGGTTAGATAGGGATATAGTTTATCAAAGGTCCCATACCATGAATGGATATATATTTATTATTTTATTATTTTCATATTCAATTTTTTTTGGGTGATATGATATGCGAACCCCCACCGCTAGTGGCTTGGCTCTATCACATGAAGCTTTGTCTCAATGATGGATCGTGCAGATATTTTTCATAAAATGATATTTTGATGAGCTTACTTTGCATTTACTTTTTTTTTTCTTTTTTCTTTTTATTTTTGCCTTTTTATGTCGTGTAAGTCTTGTCAATGTCTGATTAGTTTACCAAACTTTATTATAAGGGAAGGGAAGGGTGGAGTAGGGATTTTGCTGCATGAGTCACGTGAAGAAATGTTTAGAAGTTGATGCTTACCTCCCCAGTAGCGTCTTTGCCAAACAAATATCATATATCTTATCTAATGTAATGGACGTCAAATTTTGATTTAGCATATTCCCGTGGCATGTCATATTCTTCTTCTTTAGACGCGGTGCCAATCATAATGTATAAGATAGGCTGTCCTTTTTATTATGAATGAAATGTAAGCCAAAAGCCTCTCTCGTGTTGGTTGTGAAGTGGTTGTGGAAAACAACGATTTCCCTTGAATGCTTCAACGTTGTCGGCATTTCTTTCTGGGTGCCAA
The DNA here is from genome assembly GCA_015680685.1 of Gnetum montanum. Lineage (NCBI taxonomy): Eukaryota > Viridiplantae > Streptophyta > Gnetopsida > Gnetales > Gnetaceae > Gnetum > Gnetum montanum. The sequence continues at coordinate 806,392 of MNCI01018685.1, forward strand.
ACTAACGGTCAAATTTAGTATTGAGTGTCGCACATAAGAGGCGTTGGCTCTAGTAGTTGTTCTTACACTTCAAAGATGAGGTTGGAGACAAAATATAAATTTTTTTTGGTTGACTTTTTATATGTAATTTTAGTTAAGAGGCCAACTACTATTCATAAATTGTTAACACTAAACAATTTTTTCATCTATAACATTCTAGGAGAGCCTATTGGTAGTGTTAAATAATAATATTTTCATTCCTAAGATTCTATGAAGCTTGTTAGTAATGCTAACTAATATTTTTAACCAAATTAGAAGTTAGAAATAACAGCAGATAACAATCTAAGTGAAATCCAAACTTTTTCATAGAATCCACAACACAATCAAAGCTTTCAAGAATATCTTTATATACCACCATTCTTACCAAATTTACAGTGTGCATCCATGCCTAGAAAAAATAATCTATACAACTAGGTATATATGCCATCTTTTTGATTTTTACTACATTTTTTATTTCTTTACTCAATAATTTTCTATATGTGCATGCAGAGGATTTAGGAAGGGTGTAGATTTTTTTATAAGAACAAAAAAGATTCTCTTGGCAAAATTATAAATATATAACTAAGGTAGTTTAGACCATCAAAGGTAGAATTAGATGACTATATGTAGCCTTTTCAACATATGGTCTGATGAGTGGTGAGGTACCCCTACACTCAACCATACGAATACAAGTGTTTCACGCATGATCCGGTAGAACTCCNTTTGCTTTGTCACGTATGGTTTAGTCCATAGTGAGGTGTATGATGTGGTCCTAGACTAGTGCTACTCCTAGAGGCAATGGAAAATAACTTTAATTAAGCTAGGAGGAAAAGGGAGAGAGAGTTAACAAGGATAGGAGTTGAGGGTAAAGAAGTATTAATTAAGAAAGCAATGAATAACAATTAAATAATTAAACTAAGTGAATGCTGCAATGATGAAGTAATCTCGATCTTTATTTCCTGTCATGTGCATGTCCAAGTACATCACACTTGAATAAGGGTGTTGTACAATTACAATCATCACACTGCAGGCATGCACTGGGAGAAAGGGTTGAGAAGAACTAAAAATAAAAACTAACTTTTAACTGAACTACTAACTAACTAACTCCCTGACTCCTTGCACCCACATGTGTATTTATAGGCTTGCATAGGAGTCACGATATCATGTATTTGATATCGCTAGCCAGTCCACGATATCCCGTACCCAATATCGTGGATCCGATATCGCAGGTCCAATATCGAAGCCTAATGAATCATGATTCATCATACCCCCACGATTGAATGAAAACTCATCCTTGAGTCGTACAAAATGAGAACAAGCCCCATTGATTACACAATGGATAGGTATGGGATTATTGACTAACTAGGAATTATTCATGCCGTAGTGGGGAATTGAATAAAACAAAATTGAGACACAAACACAAAATTGCAAAATTGCAAAATTTTATTGGAACTCATGTGGTTCTAGGTGATGATGGCTCCTCCATGGGTCACTTCCCCTTATCTTGTGCTCCAAGTTTTGGGATTTGGTGGCTTTAAAGGAGTGCCTAGAGTTTTTCCTCTTCAGTTCAGGGATCTTGTTCCATCCATGTTGATGCTCCAATGTTTGATGGAGTCAACACTTCCCATGGACATGACAGTTACGCAAACATCTGATTTGCTTTGACGTACCAGGCCGCAAACAACCACCGTTCCTCCTCGTAGGCTCTGGCTTTATCTTTGTAGTCCTGGTAATCTGTAAGTTGTTGAGCCAAGTCTACCGTGACATCTTTCTGCCCTTGGTAGCTAGCCTTAACCACCTGTAATTCAAAATTTGCGACTTTTAGCCTTTGTAATGTTTTCTTGTGTTTCACAAATTCTGTTTCATATTTGGTGTAGCTGGTAGCTACCTACTTCTCTAGCTCTGTTCTCAGGCATCCTGCTGTTAACATGGCTATGTTGGCATATTGTAGGTGATGAAGTGTCAATTGGTCAATGCGTTTACTAGGCCATGTATACGGGGTCCCGTATACACGGCCCTGTCGACACATCCCTCCATGCGTCGACGTGGCCTCATTTACGTGGAGCCTGTTTTAACCTATAAATAAGTGGCCCTCTGCCACACCTAGGTACCTTTTAGTCAGTTGTAGCGAAGCTCTTGTAGTTTGTTTCTGTAGGAGTTAGAATATTTTCCCAGTGCATGCCCGTAGTGTGATGCTTGTAATTGTACAGAACCTTTATTCGAGTGTGATGTACTTGGACATGCACATGATCGACAATAAAGATCGAGATTATTTCATCATTGCAACATTCACTTAGTTTAATTGTTTAATTATTATTGTTAATTGTTATTGTTATTTATTATTTTCTTAGTTAATATTTCTTTATCATCATTTACTATTCCTGTTATTAAATGTGAAATAAGTACAACTTAATCATGAGCATTTAAGTGTGANCAAGATTATTCTCCATTGTCTCTAGGAGTAGCACTAATTTAGGATCACATCATATGCCTCACTCTAGACTAAACCATACGTGACAAAGCAAATACTAGTCTAGGTGGGAAGATAGTGAACTACGATCAACGTGTAACTATCTAGATACCATGACTAGCCTGTCCATGGAGTTCGACCAAATCGCGCATGAACGATCGTATTCGTATGGTTGAGTGTAGGGGTACCTCGCCACTCATCATTGGCGTCATTGTTGGGGATGGTGCTAGTTATTTAGATTAGTTACATCATACAAGATTGCTGTAACAAAGCCTTGACAATATATCTTTTAGAAAAATAATAATAATAATTGTAATTAAATCACACACAAATTTATAACCATGTCTCTCCTACAAGACTATAATAATACCACATCTAGTGAGGCAATTCATTGGAGAACCAACGAATATTATGACAATGAAGATTGGAGTACGCAACCTGAGGTGGGGGTTTCTTATAAACACAAACGAAGACAACATCGTCCCAATGCATGAAAGCATAACTTACCCGATGACGATGAACCCCTACTAGCCACTACAAGCTTAACGGAAATACAAGAGACTGTTCGAATAGCCCGTAGGCATTGTAAGGAAAGTTGTCTACTCATGCTTGATTTAAACAACTTTCCCAAGTCTTCAGGGGGCTATGATTTAGATCCGCAACAACATTTACAAGCCTTCTACAATGCCTGTACATGGAACAATATTGATAATGGGTGGCAAAAACTTAAGCTCTTTTCTCTGACACTCGTTGGCCAAGAAAAAGTATGGTATAGGTCGTTAAAACCAAAATCAATTTGACGTTGGCAGATAATGGTAGAACTTTTCAACAAAAGATATCAAACCTATGCGAGAGTGTCAGCCTTGAGGAGACGAATCCAAGAATGGAAACAAGTGCAACATGAACCCTTGGACATGGCCTTAGAAAGATATTATGCATTGTTAAATAACTGCCCAGACCATGGGTTCTCCGAGGAAAGGCTAATGTACCATATCATAGATGGGCTCTGATGGGACACAATATCGCATAGGTTGTGATATCGTGTACATGATATCATGTCATTAGCTACAATATCGCGTATGCGATATTGTAGCCTGGCACCAGTTCTATAAATAAGAGGCGGTTGTCCCTTATTTCTCCATCTAGATCTAGACCCTTAGTGAAACTTTGGCAATTTTACCATTCCAGAGATAGAATAATTTCCATGTGCCCGCAGTAGGAGTCTCAAAGTGAACGGATCTTTATTCGAGCAAATTATACCTGATGGGACATGATATCGCATGGGTCACGATATTGCATCCCTCGCGATATCGCGTACACGATATCGCAGTGCATCACCAAATCTATAAATAAGAGGCGGCTCTCCCTTTTTTCTCCATCTAGATCTAGACCCTTAGCGAAACTCTTGCAATTTTACCTCTCCAGAGATAGAATAATTTCCATGTGCCCACAGTAGGAGCTCCAAAGTGAACGGATCTTTATTCGAGCAAATATTGTACCTGAACACAAGTTTGTGTGCAGAAATAAAGACGAACTTTTGGATAAACCTTGCAGTGCATGGACTAAGCTAAATAACACTTTACTTATTGTTATTTATTGTTCATCATTTAAATGCTTTATTAGTTGGTTAAATCTCTCTCAACCCTTCTCCCATAGTTAAGTGCATTCAGTATGACTGCTTCGAGCATGTGCGTTACGCTTGGTAATCCTAGCAACGAATAGCATTTGGTAATCCTAGAAGGTTACATTGGTTCAGGGTGTGAACGGTAAGTGGGAATGGATGTTGATGCTAGGTTAATTAAGGCTTAGTTAGCTAGTTAAAGTTAGTTAATTAGTCTCTTCACCCTTTACCTCATTAGCATAGGAGATAAAACATAAAAGATATAAAAATCATATACCTCAGATTTACTTAACCGTACAACCGTGAAAAATACAAGTAAGTCTAGGAAGACAACAAATGATTAACCTTAAGTGTTCCATGAGGCATGTAGGCACTTAGTCTGCGGAGTTNGTCTTTTGATCTGGCTATCTTTCTGGTGCCTTGTAGGTATTCTCATAGCCTCCATAATGTCTAACATACTCCAGGTTGCTAGTAGGGGCTCATCATGATCATCTCTCTCATGACGTCTATGATGCCTACGTGGTTCCCTACTTTCCATTCTTTCATGCCTTGACTCTCTAGAATGCCTTTGTCCTCGCTCTCGACTCTCTCATCGAGGTCTCTCATTTTGCTTACCCTTATCCTCACCATTGTGCTCTTCGTGACTGCATCCTGATGTGGAAGGAGAGGGTGAATGATGTGATGAAGGGGAAGAAGAAGGGGAACCATCGCCATGACGATGTTTCTTACCTTCTCTTCAATGACTACGGCACTGATCGTGATGACGATCCAAATGCCTATTCTTGTCATGTGTTTGTGTTTCCTTATTGAACACTTGGTGTTCATGGGGATCAGAACTAGGGTTGTGAATTATGGAGTGTAGGTTCTGATACCTCACCTCCATACTATCGTTAGGAGGGGGAACATCATCTTGTGGAGAACCTATTGAGATAGGTTCACCACCCTTAACTTCTCTT
>MNCI01018685.1:811716-908547 GCA_015680685.1 Gnetum montanum
AAGGCATTCTAGAGAGTCAAGGCATGAAAGAATGGAAAGTAGGGAACCACGTAGNTTGGGTTACATGTGTTAGACCGCCAACTGTCTCTTGTGTGATCCCTAGGTGGTGAAGTGCTTTTATGAGAAGAANTGAGAATACCTACAAGGCACCAGAAAGATAGCCAGATCAAAAGACTAGACATGAATAAGATCCCACGGTTCGAAGGGGGATACAACGTTGATCAGCAAAACTACTTATAGGCATTCCACAATGCCTGTGCCTTGTAGAATATTGAAAACGAGTGGTAGAAGTTAAAGTTGTTCCCTAGGACACTAATAAAAGAAGCAGAGAGTTGGTATCAATCCTTAGAACCGGAATCCATTAGATGATGGAGTACAATGTTAGAGTTGTTTAACGATAAATACCAAACGTACTCCAAAGTGTCCAACTTGCATAAGCAGATCCAAGGATGGAAGCAAGGTAATCACGAACCCTTGGATGCTTCCATGGGCCAATATTATGCATTGCTACATCGTTGCTTGGGCCATGGTTACGCACAACGGGATCAACTCTGCCACCTCGTAGATGGGCTAAGACACGAAACTAGGAGAACCCTTGCGACATATGTCCAAGGGAGATTATTTGAACTTAGATCTCATGAAATTCATAGATTGTTGGAGCAAGTAGCTAAAGAAGAAGCGGAGCTACAGAAAAGAGAAAGCGCAGAAGAATATAACCGCGATCCTTCCCTCTGAAAGAGGGGAGTGAGATTTTGCGATGAGGAGGATGAGTCACCACTCGAAGAGTTGGTGAGTAGAAAAACCTTTCTACTTCAGAAATTAATAACGGAAGTGTCTAGCTAAGGTAGATGAAATATGGAGCTCCTTAGATAGTAAAATTAAAACTGTCCTAAAAATCGTAGAGGAGTCTAAGGAGGAACGAAGTAGTGACCATGATAAGAAAAAGCGGAGAGATTCAGGCCATGCATGTGACAAGGTTAAGGGAAAAATGACTATCGTCGATGAGGTTGTGGATTCGGATACAGACAATGACAGTGGATGTGAAATTTGCCAATATGACCATCCTAAGGGATGTTGCCCAATAATCTCACATGTACAAGAGTCTGGGATGTATGCGTTCAACCCAAGACTTAACAGATGACAAGCACCTTGAAGGTTACCTTATTCCCAAGGTAACCCGAGGAAGTTCCACCAACCATTAACATATTATCCAAGTGGAACTCCACCACAACCTATCGGGCAACATTAGCAGTGGCAATACCCACAGTCATGGGGGATGCCACTACCTAGACAACAATACCCTTACTGGCAACCAGATCCTTACAACTATTACGTGTAGCAACCGATTTCTCCAAGTGACTCTATCAGTCACATGACACCACAACGACACTACCTAGTTCGGGAGTATTTTTAGACTCCCTCCCCTGGAAAGGACACTCCACATGCATACCATCCTCTGAATCCATCCGCACCCCTTACGTCGGTAGCTCCACCACCAACTGCTCCAACAATGCCAAGGGTACCTCCCACTCAACCGCAACAACCCAATGTCAAGAGGCCTTCCAATCCTCAATTCTTAGTTGATCCTAACAATCTTGTGCCGAAAAGACCTTTCTTTAGAACCAACAATCCAACTAAGCTCTCACCCTCACAAGCAGTTGAACATCTAACCACCTCCATACCAAATAAAGTTTTGGGACCTTCTTCAATCCAAAAATCAAGCTCAATGCACACGGTTATGTTAACACATACTGTTACAGACTAGATTAAGGTGGACCACCTTCCCAAGAAATTCTCTGACCCTGGAAGTTCCCTAATTTATCTCCAAGTCGTTGGGAATGAACCTTGTAAAGCTCTTCTAGACTCAAGTTCTGGAGTTAACCTAATATCGCAAGAAATGTACAAAGCTTGGAACCTACCTCCATTAAGGAAGAGTAACATTCAACTTGAGTTGGTCGACCAGTCCATCACTATTGCCTTGGGACTAGTGGAGGACATCGTTACCACTGTTTGTGGGTGGTCATATCCAACAGATTTCCTAGTGATCCAAGTAACTAACAATAAGGGGAACTTCCCAATAATATTGGGAAGAGTGTGGCTAAGTACGATAGATGCATGCCTAGGAATCCATGATCTTTCCTTGGAAATATCCCAGAAAAACACTTTCGGAAAGATCAAGAGGAAGAAAGTTCCATGCATCGCATACAGTGACACTGGGTGCCACTGCATGCAAAAATCATGGGTTATGTGAAGCTTAGCATTCCCTGCATGTGATCGGTGTGCATAATAAGTTAATATACAAAGGTGCCTGTATGTAGTAGCCACATGACAAGAGGACACCCTGTGGCTGATGGCTAATTAGGAGAGCGACTCAATAACATGCATGGAATTAATTGAGAAAATAACTAGTGCTTACATTAGAAGCACATACACACTTGAGTAAGTCTGGTGCCAACTCCCCAACCTTAGTCTTGAAAACATCAACTAGGGGATGTTGGAAATTTCTGAGAAATTTAAACAAGAGCCCCTTGATCTAAAACCATTGCCCAACGGTCTAGAGTACATGACTCTTGAAAATGGAAAACTGGTAATTATCAACACAAAGTTTGTCCCCAAGAAGAAAGAAAGCCTATTAAAAGTAATAAATAAATGGTCAAAAGCCTTTTCCTGGTCATATCTCAAGCTAACCGGAATAGACCCTAGGATATGCTAGCATAGGATTTACACGGACCCCTCCATGAAGCCTCGAAAACAACCATAGAGGTGATTGAACCACAAATTGTAACAAGTAGTAAAAGAAGAGATAGAATAGCTCCTCAAGGCCGAGTTCATATATCCCATTGCTAATAGTGAATGGGTTAGTCCTCTAGTAATCGTGCCTAAGAAGGGAGGCAAATGGAGGGTATGTATAGATTTTAGGCTACTGAACATGGCGACATTCAAAGATCATTTTTTGTTGTCGTTTGTCGACCAAGTTTTGGACACTATAGTGGGGCATCGCTATTATAGTTTTCTGGATGGTTATAGTGGATATAATCAAATATGAATAGCACCAGAAGATCAAGCCAAAATAATGTTCATTAGTCCCTGGGGAATGTTCACATATAAGCAAATGCCATTTGGCTTGTGTAATGCTCTTGCCACGTTCCAACGTTTAGTCCTAAGCATATTTCAACAACAGATAGGAAACCAAGCGGAAGTCTTTATGGACGACTTCTCCACTTATGGGACAAGCTTTGATTAAGCCCTAGACCGATTAGAGCAAGTGCTAAAATGATGTGTTGAAACTAACCTGAAGCTCAACTGGCAGAAAAGCCACTTGATGGTTCAAGAGGGCGTAGTATTGGGGCATAAGATTTCACAGTCAGGAATAGAGGTGGACCCGAAAAAGGTACATTCATCCAAGTAATCACCCAACAACCAGAAACTATCAAAGACATTCGATCATTCCTTGGACACATTGGCTACTATAGCAGATTCATCAAGAACTTCTCCAAAATTGCCAAACCATTGGTGGAATTAACAAAGAAGGATGCACCATTCGAATGGACCAGGGAATGTGAACACGCATTCTAAACTCTAAAACAAAGGCTTGTGGAAACTCCCATTCTACAAGCCCCTAACTAGTCCAAACCATTCCATATCATGACCGACGCATCTAATTATGCCTTAGAAGCCATACTAACACAGTTAGATGAACAAAAATGCCCTTATTACATCCACTGTGCAAGTAAGAGTATCACCGGTGCACAACTCAACTACACAACTACGAAATAGGAATTAATGGTTGTAGTGTTTTCACTGGACAAATTTAGGCACTATGTGTTAGGCTACAAAGTGTATATTCATACAGATCATAGTGCAATTAGGTTCCTCATGAACAAGCCAACGGTTAGCCCTCATATTATACTTTGGTTGGTAATCCTTTAGGAGTTTGACTTAACAATAGTAGACCGAAAGGGCACTAAGAATGTAGTCGCAGATCACTTATCTCGGTTGCACTGGGATAAGAAAGAGGATGAATATGCCGTATCTGATCATTTTCTTGACGAAACCCTCTTTGCCGATGTAGTGAATAACGAACCCATGGGCACGAATTGGTATAGCAACATTCTCACTTATCTCCTTTCCTAACAAACACCATAGAGGTTGGAATTTAGGAAGATGCAACAGTTTCTTCACAAAACCAAGTACTTCATGGAGATCAGAGGACAACTTTATAAAGTCTATCCTGACGGCTTGGTTCGATGGTGTGTACCCGATGTGGACCAACTAAGAGTTCTCTAGGATGCTCATGAGGGCCCTTATGGAGATCACTATGCAGGGAGATGAATGGCTATCAAGATCCTGCTTGTAGGATATTACTGGCCAACACTATTTTGGGATGCCCATCATTTTGTCCAATCCTGTGAACGTTGTCAACATGATGGTGGAATGACTACTAGAATGGAGGGTTTGCAACAATGGATTCAACCTTTGGAACCCTTCAACATCTGGGGAATAGACTTTATGGGGCCCATTACACCAATGTTCAATGGAAAAGCATATATCATTATTGTTGTTGACTATCTCACAAAATGGGCTAAAGCAGCTGCTATAACAGATTGCACATTGTCTACAGCTGCACGATTTGTACAACAACAAGTCATTAATAGGTTTGGTGTGCCATGTGCACTCATCTCGGATAATGGAACACATTTCACGGGTGCAACCTTTCGAAAATTGATGCAACGCTTAGGGGTTGAACAGAAATTGACTACACCTTATCACCCCTAAGCTAATGGCCAAGCCAAGGTCACTAATCGGGAGATCACTAGAATACTAACAAGGACAATTAGCAAGTATAGGAGAGATTGGAGCACTAAACTGAATGATGCTCTCTGGGCATACTGCTCCACTTGGAAACTCCCTACAGGCTACTCTCCCTATGAGTTAGTGTACGGGAAACTCCCAAAGCTCCCAATTTAGACTGAGCTTCGTACACTATCCATGGCATATGACCTCCACCTTGACCTTGATCTAGCACAAAAACAAAGATTGACAACTTTAAACATGCTAGACGAGAATCAATTGGTTGCCCTGTCATCAAACGAGTTGCACAAGGCACATAACAAGCAATGTCATGACTTAAGAATTTGAAGGGTTAAGTACCAACCAGGAGATAAGGTCCTTTATTGGAACCCCGCGCATGTACCACAACGCACGAAATTCCAAACATTGTGGGAAGGACCTTACATTATTCACACAATCTTCCCCTTAGGAGCCATGACAATATACAAGCCTGAAAGCCCTGATAAGAGGTTACTGGTCAATGTGCAACAAACAAAACCCTTCCGTGAACCAAGAACAGCTAGTGCAAATTACACCTATGATAATGGACAACCTCGCTTGTTATTTCAGATCTCCCCCTTTCAATTCAGTCATGGGGGAGATGGCCACTTGTACTAATCAATTGAGGCCCTTAGTTCTTTTAAGTTTTTGTTTTACACATTTTTGTTTTACAAATTTATTTAACTTTTCTTATTTTTGTTTTACAACATCTTTTATACTTTTCCATTTTGTTATGTGTGTGTGTGTGTGTGTTTTATCCATTTTATTACATTTGTCATACAATAAGTGCTCCAAAGGTGGTATGAACTATTCCCTATTGATTGCTAATGTTTGGCTTTTACCTTTAAGATTATGATGTTGATACTAAGGTATGGTTCTTTTGATATGACAAGCAATGAGTCCACTTCATCCATTCATCCGCAAATTTCTATGGTCTCTCTTGGCTTTGAACTATACAGTCCCTTTCTCAATAATAAGAACTAGCAATGAATCGGTGATTGGGCATTTCTCAAACTAAGGAAGGACTTAAGGATTGAAAAGGATGTGACTTTAAGGGAACTTGATGCATTTGTGTTGGCCATTCTCCTAGGTGCTTGGATATTTTCTTCTTGAGTTTTCTTACCATTTCGACGTTACCCTATTATTGGGAAGCTGAGTAAATAAAAATAATAAGTCTTTGCATGGTGTGGTTCTCATGCAAAAACACAAAAAAAAGTGAGAATTCAAAGCACATCCCTTAGACGAAATAATCATTTGGGCTAGAAGCACTGGTTATGGAACTAAAATAAACATGTTCCCTCTAACTAAGGCCCTTCTCGCTTCCCATTCTCTCTTCTCCTTCATTTCGTCAGAATGGTGGTAGCTCTTGGGGGAGGCATTCATGTTATTCAAGTGGATGGATGGGACAAATGTATTAATGCGAAGTCATTGGATGTGGTTTGTTTGAGGCCAAACTGGGAATGGAATCTACTGAGTCACATTAATCATTAAGTACACAAGGGGTTGTACACCACCTTGTTCTTGAGACTCCATTCCATTCTCTTCTTTCCATCCTTCTTTCCCATTTATCATCTCATTGTCGATTGTATCAGTAGTTCATATCTTGGTGGATGCATTGTTTTCTTTCTGGTAAATTCTTATGGTTAAGACTTTAAGTCTTATTCCAAATGACATTCCTAGAGCCTACGGACTCTTTGAATGTGGGTTTGTTAGGGCATTTACAGCATGAGCCTACTTTGCGGAGGACCCACTGGCACTCCTATTTGGTACACCAATTAAATTCTTTCCCTTAACATTTTTTCACTCCACTCTATTTTGTTCATTTCCATCTTGACATCCATTTCATCAACGTTATAGTTGTCCCTTTTTCTCCATCTTTCTTGTTCTTTTTCTTTCTCTTTCTCCATTCTATCGCTACCGGTGGTTCGCTCTTAGTCATGGGGATCTTGACCCAATTTTTTTGATTTTCTCCTAACCCCTACACCTTCAGTAGTGACCACTATTATATCTCCAGATCCATATCAGCCATACCACAACCTAGCCAATGGACCTTTTATCAAAGCAAGGTATCAACTGCATTGTGATTCATTTACCCTAGCTAATATAAAGACTATATTGTGTGTGCAGATGGTAATCATGCAACAATGGATTGGATCTGGAGAAAACACTTGGAATAGATCGATGCTGAAGCAGCTATGCAAGGAGCAAGATCGATGGCTCACTTATGGATAGACAACGAAAGGCGCAATCTTGGCGTTGGTAGTAGCAAACTTTTTCTCTCTTCTCTCTTCTCTCTCAGCTATCAAATACGACCTAATGTCAAATGTATAAGGTGTTCACTCTTGTTGTTGTGAACACTAGTTTTGTCATGTTCTGTAATAATGATCTATTCACATGTCATCCCATTCACCATTAGTTCCATTCAAGTCAATAATCCCATACCTTCCCAATATTTTGTAAGGAACTCAAGGATGAGTTTTTATTCAGTCATGGGGGTATGATGGGATGCGATATCGCATGGGCCATGATATTGCATACACGATATCGTGTCCATCACGATATTGCGTATGCAATATTGCAGAACATAGCCAAATCTATAAATAAGAGGTAGCTCTCCCTTGTTTCTCCATCTAGATCAAGACCCTTAGTGAAACTCTTGCAGTTTTACCTCTCCAAAGATAGAATAATTTCCTTGTGCCCGCAGTAGGAGCTCCAAAGTGAATGGATCTTATTCGAGCAAATATTGTACCTGAACACAAGTTTGTGTACGGAAATAAAGAAGAACTTTTGGATAAACCTTGCAGTGCATGGACTAAGCTAAATAGGACTTTACTTATTATTATTTATTGTTCATAATTTAAATGCTTTATTAGTTGGTTAAATCTCTCTCAGTCCTTCTCCCATAGTTAAGTGCTTTCAATATGACCGCTTCGAGCACGTGTGTTACGCTTGGTAATCCTAGCAACGAATAGCGTTTGGTAATCCCAGAAGGTTGCATTGGTTCAGGGTGTGAATGGTAAGTGGGAATAGATGTTGAAGCTAGGTTAATTAAGGCTTAGTTAGTTAGTTAAAGTTAGTTAATTAGTTTGTTCACCCTTTACCTCATTAGCATAGGAGATAAAACATAAAAGATATAAATATCATATACCTCAGATTTACTTAACCATACAACCATGACAAATAAAAGTAAGTCTGGGAAGACAACGAATGATTAACCTTAAGTGTTCCATGAGGCATGTAGGCACTTAGTCTTCAGAGTTTGACCAGATCGCATGTGTAATGCTCGTATTCGTATGGTTGAGTGTAGGGGTACCTCGCCACTCATCAATACCTGAGCACACATTTGTGTATGGAAATAAAGACGAACTTTCTGATAAACCTTGCAGTGCATGGACTAAGCTAATTAGGATTTAATTAATGTTAAATGATTAGATTCTTTCTTAGATAATTAATCTCTCTCAACCCTCAACTCGTAGTTAAGTGCATTCAGTACGACCGCTTCGAGCATGTGTGCTACGCTTGATAACCCAGTAACGAATAGTGTTTGGTAATCCCAGTAGCATTGCACTAGTTCAGGGTGTGTATGGCAAGTGGGAACAGATACTGATGCTATGATAATTAAAGCTTAGTTAGTGAAAGTTAGTTACTTAGTCTCTTCACCCTTTCCTCTCTTAGCTTAGGCGATAAAAAGATAAAAGACATAAAAATCATATGCCTCAGACTTACTTAAGCATACAACTGTGACAATACAAGTAAGTCTAGGAAGACAACGATTGATTAACCTTAAGTGTTCCAAAGGTGCGTAAGCACTTAGTCCTTGGAGTTTGACCGGATCATGCGTGTAATGCTCATATTCGTATGGTTGAGTGTAGGGGTACCTCGCCACTCATCATTGGCACCGTTGTGAGGGACTTAGTTGTTTATGCACTACGTAGAACATAGGATATCATTTACATTGTTGGCAGCTAAAAAGAACCCTTAGGGTTGATCAAACGAAAATATAACATAACAACAAACAACACACTGAATAAGACTAAAATGTCTTCTTCTCCATACAAAAGCACTTCAGCACCTAGGACCAACACTAGAGAACGTCGGCAGCACAACATACATAGCGAAAATTCGCCAGTTCCTCAACAATTTAGTGTGGTATATATTCATCATGATGAATATATACCTGACTTTACCTTTGTCTTCCATCAAGATGAACAACTGCGTTGGAGAGACTTAGAGGGTAACATAGTGTTGCCTCTAGACAGAGTAGCCCCTAACATGCTCCTTTGTGCCCTTGCACGAATTAGCATGTCACAATTATACACTGAGTACATTGTGCTCGATTACAACGTAAGGGACTACCATCCCATAGAAGCACAACATCAACGGGACTTGCGGTAGGAGAGTTACCACACATCGTTGAAGGGCAAAGGACCCCATAATGTGTTGCTCGTCATAAGAGAAATTAAGGGCAGTGAACCTATTTTAATAGGTTCCCCACAAAATGATGTTTCCCCTCCTAATGATAGTGAGGAGGTGGTGTATTAGAACCTTCACTCCATGATACACAACCTTGGTTCTGATTCCCACGAACACCAAGTGTTCAATGAGGGAACATAAACACAAGATAAGGGCAAGCATTCTGATCATCATCACGATCAGGGTCGAGATCACCAAAGGGAAGGTAGGAAACATCATCATGGCAATGGTTCTCCTTCCTCTTCCCATTCATCACAACATTCACCCTCTCCTTCAACGTCAGGATGCAATCATAAGGAACCTAACCGTGAGGAAAAGGGTAAGCAAAATGAGAGACCTTGACGAGAGAATTGAGAGTGAGGATGAGAGCATTCTAGGGAATCACGATATGGAAGAAGGGAAAGTAGGAAACTGCGTAAGCATCATAGACACCATGAGAGAAATGACCATGATGAACCCCTACTTGCAACCTGAAGCATGTTAGACATTACAAAGGCCATTAGAATACCTACAAGGCACCAGAAAGATTGTAGGATTAAGAGACTAGACGTGAATAATATCCCACGATTTGAGGGGGGATACAACGCTGATCCTCAAAACCATCTACAAGCATTTCACGATGCTTATGCCTTGCAAAATATTGAGAACGAGTGGCAAAAATTAAAGTTGTTCCCAAGGACACTCATAAAAGAAGTGGAAAGCTGGTACCGGTCCTTAGAACTGGAAACCATTAAGAGGTGGAGTACGATGCTAGAACTATTTAATGATAAATATCAAACGTACTCCTAAGTTTTCAACTTTTGAAAATAGATCCAAGGATGGAAGCAAGGAACTCATGAATCCCTGGATGCTGCCATGGGCTGATATTATGCACTGTTACATCGTTGCCCAAGCCATGGGTATGCACAATGGGATTAACTACGCCATCTCGTAGATGGGCTACGACATGAAACCAAGAAAATCCTTGGGACATATGCCCAAGGGAGATTATTTGAACTTAGGTCCCATGAGGTTCATAGATTGTTGGAGCAAGTAGCTAAGGAAGAAGGAGAGCTATGTAAGAAAGAAAGTGCGGAAGAGTATAACCGTGATCCTTCCCTCCAAAAGAGGGGAGTGAGATTCTGTGAGGAGGAGGATGAGTCACCACTCGAGGAGTTGGTGAGTAGGAAAACCTTGCCGCTTCAGAAATTAACAACAGAAGTGTCAGCTAAGGTAGATCAGATGTGGGACTCCTTAGATAGTAGATTTGAAACTGTTTTAAAAATTGTAGAGGAGTCTATGGAGCAAAGTAGTGACCATGATAAGAAAAAGAAGAGGGATTTGGACCATACACGTAACAAAGGTAAGGGTAAAATGACTATCACCGAAGAGGTTGTGGATTCCAATACCGATGATGATGGTGGATGTGAGATATGTCAGTATGACCATCCTAAGGGATGTTGCCCGATAATTTCACATCTGCAAGAGTCTGGGGTATATGCACTCAACCTAAGGCTTAACAAACGGCAAGCACCCCGAAGGTTACTTTATCCCAAAGGTAACCCAAGGCAGTTCTACCAATCGTTAACATATTATCCAAGTGGAACTCCGCCACAACCTATTGAGCAACACCAACAGTGGCAATACCCACAGTCATGGGGGATGCCACTACCTAGGTAACAATACCCTTACTGGCAACTAGATCCATATGGCTACTACATGCAGCAACCAATCTCTCCACATGACTTTGTTGGTCGTGTGACACCACCACATCACTACCAGGCTTAGGAGTATTATTGGACTCCTTCTCCTAGGAGAGACACATCACATGCATACCATCCTCTAAATCCATTTGCCACTCTCACACCGATAGTTCCACTACCACCCGCTCCAGTGATGCAAGGGGAACTCCTCACTCAACCACAATAAAATGCTACGAGAGCTATAAACTTTCAACTTCTTGCCAGTTCTAACAAACGTACAAAGAGAAGACCTTTCTTTAGAACCAACAGCCCAAACAAGCTCTCACAACCACAAGCGGTTGAGCCTCAGAACATTCCTCCATCAAATAAGGCTTCGGAGCTCGCTTCAAACCAACAACAGAGCTCAATGCACACGGTTATGTTAACACATATCATCATTGACTAGATAAAGGTGGGCCACCTTCCTAAGAAATTCTCTAATCTTGGGAGTGCTCTAATCTATCTCCAAGTTGTTGGGAATAAACCATGTAAGGCTCTTCTAGACTTAGGTTCCGGAGTCAACTTAATATGATTAGAGTTGGCTAACCAATCCATCACTGTTCTCTTGGGACTGGTGGAGGATATCATTACCACTGTGTGTGGTTGGTCATACCTAGATGATTTCCTAGTGATACAAGTCAACAATGACAAGGGGGACTTCCCAATACTAATGAGAAGGGCATGGCTAAGTACCATGAATGCATGCCTAGGAATCCATGATCTTTCCTTGGAAATATCTAAGGAAAATACTTATGAAAAGATCGAGAAGAAGAAGGTTCCATGCATCACATACAGTGATACTGAGGGTGATAGCGTATAGGAACGTTCAACATCTCCTGCATGCAACCAGTGTGCCCAGGGAGTCAACATACAAAAGTTCCTGTATGTAGCAACCACGCAACAAGAGAACACCCAATGGTTGACAGCTAATCAAGAGAGCAACCCACCAATATGTATGGAACTAACTGGGGGACCAACTTGCACCCACATAGAAAGCATAGATGCACTAGAGCAAGAGTGTCGCCAACTTCCAACCCTTAATCTAAAACCACTAATTGAGGGAAGTTGGAAACCCTTAGAAAATCCAAATGAGTACTCCAATAGGAGAATACTAGTCTGTGTGCAACCAACCAATCCTTATCATGAACCTAG
This sequence comes from Gnetum montanum, assembly GCA_015680685.1. NCBI lineage: Eukaryota > Viridiplantae > Streptophyta > Gnetopsida > Gnetales > Gnetaceae > Gnetum > Gnetum montanum. The sequence goes on from MNCI01018685.1 coordinate 823,893, forward strand.
AATGGTTTATGCACATATCACATTTGAGAGAGGACAATCTCGCTCACTATTTCGGATCTCTCCTTTCCAACTCAATTATGGGGTAGATGGCCACCTATGCTAATCATTTGAGGTCCTCAGTTTCTTTTTAAGTTTTTGTTTTACACATTTTTATTTTACAAATTTCTTTAACTTTTCTTATTTTTGTTTTACAACATTGTTTATACCTTTTTATTTCTTTGTGTGTTTGATTACTTTGTTAATTCATCACTTAATAAGTGCTCCGATGGTGGTATGAACTGTATTCCATTGATTGCTAATGTTTGGTTTTTACTTTTAAGTTATGATGTTGATACTAAGGTATGGTTCTTTTGATATAGTAGGCAATGAGTCCACTTCATCCATACATCCATAAATTTCTATGGTCTCTCTTGGCTTGGAACTATATAGTCTTCTTTCTCAATAATAAGAACTATCAAAGAATCGGTGACTGGGCATTTCTCAAACTAAGGAAGGACTCAAGGATTAAAAAGGGTGCGACTTCAAGGGGATTTGATGCACTTGTGCTGGCCATTCTCTTAGGTGCTTGGATGTTTTCTTCTTGAGTTTTCTTACTATTCCGATGTTGCCACATTATTGGAAAGCTGAGCAAATAAAAATAATAAGTCTTTGCATGGTGTGGTTCTCACGCAAAAACAAAAAAAAAGAGAGTGAGAATTCAAAGCACACCCCTTAGAAAAAATAATCATTTGGCCTACAAGCATTGGTTATGGAACTAAAATAAATATGTTCCCTCTAACTAAGGCCCTTCTTGCTTCCTACTCTCTCCTCCTTCGTTTCGTCGGAATGGTGGTGGCTCTTTGGTGAAGGAATTCTTATTACTTTAAGTGGATGGATGGGCTGAATGTATTAATGTGAAATCACTGAATGTGGTTTGGTTGAGGCTGGTTTTGGAATGGGATCTACTAAGTCACATTAATCATTAATACACAAGGGTTCATACACCACCTTATTCTTAAGATTTCATTCCATTCTCTTCTTTCCATCCTTCTTTCCCCATTTATCACCTTATTGCCGGTTGTATTAGTAGTCCATATTTTGGTGGATACATTGTTTTATTTTTGGTAAATTCTTGTGGTTAAGACTTTAACTCTTGTCTCCAAATGACATTCCTAGAGCCTACGGACTCTTTGAATGTGGGATTGTCAGGGCATTAAGGGCATGAGCTTGCTTTGGGGAGGACCCACTGGCATTCCTATTTGGTGCATCCGTTAATTTCTTTCCTTTAAACATTTCCGCAATCAGCAATTGTTTTGTTCATTTCCATCTTTAACATCCATTTTATTGGTGTGACCATTGTTTCTTTTTCTCCATCCTTCTTATTCCTTACCTTTTTCCATTCTATCGCTATTAGAGGTTCGCTCTCAATCATGGGGGTCTTGGTCCAATTTTTTCGATTTTTCTCTTAACCCCTACACCTTGGGTAGTCACCAGCATTATATCTCTAGATCTGTATCAACCATATCACAACCCAGCTAATGGACCTTACACCGAAGCAAGGTATCAATTGCATTATGATTCATTTATCCTTGCTAATATCAGATTGTGTTGTGTGTGTAGATGGAAATCATACAACAACGGATTGGATCTGAAGGAAACACTTGGAATGGACTTGTGCTGAAGCAGCTACGTAAGGAACAAGATTGATGGCATGCTTATGGATGGACAATGAAAGGTACAATCTTGGCATTGGCAGTAGCAGACTTCTTCTTTTCTCTCTCTCTTCTCTTTTCTCTCTCAGCTACCAAATAAGGCTGGATGTCAAATATGTATAGTGTTTACTCTTGTTGTCATGAATACAAAATTTTGCCATGTATTGTAATGATGATTTGTTCACATGTCACCTCATTCACCATTAGTTCCATTCAAGTCAATAATCCCATACATTTCCAATATTTTGTAAGGAACTTGAGGATGAGTTTTCATTCAGTCATGGGGGTATGATGGGATGCGATATCGCATAGGCCGCGATATTGCGTCATTAGCTACGATATCGCGTCATTAGCTGCGATATCGTGTACGTGATATCGCAGCCTGGCACCAGTTCTATAAATAAGAGGAGGCTATCCCTTGTTTCTCCATCTAGATCTAGACCCTTAGCAAAACTCTAGTAGTTTTACCATTCCAGAGATAAAATAATGTCCATGTGCCCGCAATAGGAGTCTCAAAGTGAATGGATCTTTATTCGAGCAAATTGTACCTGAGCACACATTTGTGTACGAAAATAAAAATGAACTTTCTGATAAACCTTGCAGTGCATGGACTAAGCTAATTAGGATTTAAATAATGTTAAATGCTTAAATTATTTCTTAGATAATTAATCTCTCTTAACCCTCAACTCGTAGTTAAGTGCATTTAGTATGACCGCTTCGAGCACATGTGCTACGCTTGGTAACCTAGTAACGAATAGCATTTGGTAATCCTAGTAGCGTTGCACTGGTTTAGGGTGTGTACAACAAGTGGGAACGGATACTGATGGTAGGACAATTAAAGCTTACTTAACCATACAACCATGACAATACAAGTAAGTCTGGGAAGACAACGATTGATTAACCTTAAGTGTTCCATAAGGCGCGTAAGCACTTAGTCCTTGGAGTTCGATTGGATTGCGTGTGTAATGCTCGTATTTTTATGGTTGAGTGTAGGGGTACCTCACCACTCATTAGGCTCTGTAATGAAACAGGGGAGACCTTAGGGATGTACATTCAAGGTCAACTATATGAGCTATGAACCCATCAATTCCCAGAGCTTATCAAGTGGATAGCAAAAGAAGAAGGAGAAATAGCCAAATGGGAGAATGTTGAAAGTTCTCAACAGGACCAAAAGTCTTAACTTAATAAGGGTCCATGATCATGAAGAGGAGAAATCAACTCACTTCAAGGAGGTGGAATGATCTTTGCCAATCCTGCAATCACTAGATGAAATTGAGGAAAAGATTAATAAGATGACAGCCTAGGTACATGAAAGATGTGGAGAATATGCCAACATTATTAGAGGAAAAACTATGCCAAATAGAGAAATAGGACAGGACACCATGCGACAATTGAAACAAAGGGTAGAAGAGAATAGGGATAAGAACTCAACTACCAATCATACGTATTAATGTAACGTCTGTCTGTATGATCACCCCAAAGGCCAAAGTCCAGTTTTGTCACATTTACATGAGCATTGGGGAGGAATGTTACATCCAGAGTTCGTACAAAAATACTGTGTCCAACCATAGTGGCAAAAACCTCAGTCGTGGGGGAGGCCACTGCCAACTGGACCATACCCTTCGTATGTCCCTGCACCAAATGCTTATTATGTTCAATACCATGTTTCTCCAACAAGATCAGCATCCTCTACCTCACCTCATCGTTATCATTCTCCCGAGTACTATCCACCCATGTCCTCTCCAACAAGATCACCACCTCATGTGCCTTACACTTCTCCTCAACCTCAATATTCTCATACTTCACCCCCCTTCTACATCACTACCAGCTATGCCAAAAGAATTTGCAGCACAGCACCAACCTCCAAATGTTACTTGTGCTACTACTATCAATAGCAGTGGAGGTCTTTCACAACATCGAAGGTGTCGCTTCTTTAGACGTGACCATCGAAAGGGACACCACAGTTTAGAAACCACTGCATCTGCCAACTCAGCACAAATCTAACACTATGGTGCATCTTCCTCTTCGAACCCAACACCTCATGTTACCTTATCAAGGCCACCACCCAATACTCCAACAACCATGGGGCCCAATGAATATTGCCACATGGGAAGACATGTTGATCCTTTCATACCATCTTATGATCACAAGTATCATAGTGGGTCAACTCCTTATAAATTAACCACATTTTATAACTTGCCCCACTATGTCAATTATAATCAAGTGTGTGAATCCCAATGGGGTAAGTATGACCAGGTCCCAATATTTTCAACATGCAAGGATCCCCACCTTCCATTTATTAATTCTAGCCATGCTCAACTGTTTAGTTATGGGGGGTATCCTCCATTCTAACAACACAGAATTAATAAATGTTTTTCTGTTTCTTTAATTTTTCAACTTTTTGTTTTCTAGTTTTTCACTTTTTAATTTATTGTTTTATCCTTTTGTCTTTTTATCTTTTTATGAGTAATCTCATCTACAAATAAAACACTCATGTGACTCGTTGGTTGAGGTGTTGTTCTATGCTATCAAGTCTCAGGTGACTAATTATTTGAATAAAAAGCCCATCACATCCACCCAACCATTCTATTAATAAGAGGTTCTACTCTGGGTATGATGATATTCTTGACATCATTAAAACTTAAAGTAATTTTGTGCTCATTACGCCTAAAGTGAAAAATGATGGACTAAGAGGGAATGGCTAAGGTGTGACATCAAGGGAACTTGTGGATTCTCTTTGGTGACGTCTATAGGTGCTATCATGCAGCTTGGTTGTACTAAGATCCTTGTAGATCTAACAAAAAATGGGAGTAAGAGTATTACAGGCACCCAATAAAAAAAACACAAAGAGAGAGAGAGAGAGAGAGAGAGAGAGAGAGAGAGAGAAGAGAGGAAAAGAGAGTGTGCCAAAGCGGCCAAACAAAAAGTATGCCACAAAGAAATTCCAAGTTACTCCTCCCTTGCACAAAACACCAAGTGATCGTATGCCTTGCTATCATGGTGCTCTTATGGTTGTCCATCATTGGATGAAACAATGTGATGTCACTGATTGGAGGAATGGAGTTGGTCTTGATTTTGGAACGATGGGCTAATGACACATTAATCATGCCCTACACTCAAGATTCATTATGCCCTAAGTTAGTTACCTCACATCCCAATCTCTGCAATCCCTTCTCTGCTTCATTCCATCTCGTTGTTCATGTATTTGTGACTCGTGTCTTTTATAGCATTGAATTCATACCTCATCACAGTGGTATCGACATGTGTGTGTTTTGTTGCATCAGTATAGATTACATTTAACCCTTCTAGTGCCTATAAACATCTTAAGGTGTGGTTACGCAAGGGCATATAGGTTGGAACCTGCTTTAGGAAGGACCCACTTACGTGACTTTTGTAATTTGTACTTGTTGCACACCACCACATCATCTTATACCCTCCAAGTATTTCATTGCCAAATCTATTCTTTCCTTTGTCATTATTTTATCAAACGTTCCTCAAAACCAAGTTCGACATGCAACTTTTGGGGTAACTTCCTTGACAAATTTCTAACTCTAAAATCACACTAAGTAAAGAATGCAACATTTATTAAAGGCAATGAGTAAGGTATGAAATCATTGAACTTTTCTCAATAACCTTACTAATAATTGATCTTTGTATGATTATAGATGGCCCCTAAAAGAAGACAACAAGGAGGACCTTCTCAAGGTGCAACCGAATGACCTGGGGGAGGCAGAGGCCAAGAACCTCATGCAGAACATGCAGAGCAGAAGGCAATCATTCAACATCCATCATGAAACTCCTGTTACTACATAATCTATTCAAGCAAAGGGAGGAGAGGTCAAGACCTAAGCCTATGAAGAGGAACGATTGCTTTTTTTTGGCATGGCATGTCAAGGCCAATCAAGTGTTCTCACGGCTGTCGTGTCCATGAAAAGTGCTGACTCCATCAAACATTGGAACATTAGCATGGACAACTCATAATCCTCAATAGAAGAGGAGAAACGTCAGGTGCTTCTTCAATGGTATCAATCTCAGAAGCCTGATGCATAGGACAAAGGAAAGGCACCCATGGAGGAGCCACCACTACCAGGAATCCCATGAGTTCTACAAGTTTTGTCGTTTGTGTTTGTGTCCAAATTTTATTTAATTCTCCACTATGGCATGAATAAATTTCTAGTTAGTCAATAATCCCATACCTATCCACTATGTATTTAGTTGAGCTTGTTCCTCACTTTCTTTGACTTGAGGATGAGTTTTTACTTAGTCGTGGGGGTATGATGAAGTGTTAATTGGTCAATGCGTTTACTAGGCTTGCGTATATCGGGTCTCGTATATGCGGCCATGTCGACGTGGCCCCGTCGACGCATCCCTCCATGCGTCGACGTGGCCCCATTTACGTAGAGCCTATTTTAGCCTATAAATAAGTGGCCCTTTGCCAGACCTAGGTACCTTTTAGTCAGTTTTAGTGAAGCTCTTAGAATTTTTTTTCGTAGGAGTTAGAATATTTTCCCAGTGCATGCTCGTAGTGTGATGTTTGTAATTGTACGAAACCTTTATTTGAGTGTGACGTACTTGGACATGCACATGATCGGCAATAAAGATCGAGATTATTTCATCATTGCAGCATTCACTTAGTTTAATTGTTATTGTTATTTATCATTTTCTTAGTTAATATTTCTGTATCATCATTTACTATTCTTGTTGTTAATGCAGAATGAGTACGCCTTAATCATGAGCATTTAAGTGTGACTACTTGGTAACCCAGTAGCATACCTAGGATCTACGCTTGGTAACCCCAGTAGTAGTCCTGCATGAGGTCCAAGATGTGTACGAATGATTAAGGAATGGATGCTCATCACACTTAGGTTAGCTTAGACTTCATTTCCTATTACTCATTAGTTTAATCAAGATTATTCTCCATTGTCTCTAGGAGTAGCACTAATATAGGATTACATCATACGCCTCACTTTGGACTAAACCATACGTGACAAAGTAAATACTAGTCTAGGTGGGAAGACAAAAAACTGCGATCAATGTGTAACTATCTAGATACCATGACTAGCCTATTCATGGAGTTTGACTAGATCACGCGTGAATGCTCATATTCGTATGGTTGAGTGTAGGGGTACCTCACCACTCATCAGTAGGTTTGCCAATTCCATGTACTCTGTAAGATCTTGGATCTGTAGGTCCCAGATTTTGAGCTCTACCTGGTGAATGAATGCATATGTGTCCAATATGGCCCACCAATCAGTGTGTTGAGTGCTGAAGGTGTTAATGTGGGCCTTGGCCATATGGATCTCTTTCTTGATGACTTGCTTATATATCCCCACCTAGTCTCTGAAATGCTCTTTTAATTTTTCATGTCACTTGGTCTCGTTTTGCCACACACTTATTTCAATGGCTATCTTTTGATGGATTGCATGTACCTTCTCCATTGAGAGGGTTCGATTCTCTTTGGCCAAGTGATTCATGTCTTGGATGACCCTAACCAACTGTTCTCATAACTGTTATAAATTTTCTTCAAGAACATTTTTCTGTTTCTCCATAGTGGTCAACCAAAGATTGTCCACAGCGAGCTATTTATTTTCTTCTTACAAGGCCTGGAGTGCTTTTGCATGTGTGTATGTTTGTGTTTGTACCTTGGAAGCATCCCTGATGAGTTGTCATTTAGGGTGACCACAATATCGCATACGCGATATCGCGGTTGCGATATCACATGGTAGTCATGATATTGCATACACGATATTGTGGCCCATCGCAATGCCTATAAATAAGAAGTAGCTTTCCCAGTTTTAGGCAACTTAGATTTAGACCTTAGCTAGACTCTGGCAATTTTATCCCTCCAGAGATAGAATTATTTTCCAATGTATGCCCGCAGTGTGGTGATTGTAATTGTACGACATCCTTATTCGAGTGTGACGTACTTGGACATGCACATGACCGACAATAAAGATCGATATTACTTCATCATTGCAACATTCAGTTAGTTTAATTATTTAATTGTTATTGTCATTTACTGCTTTCTTAGTTAGTCTCTCTCACCCTTATCTCATGTTAAAACGTGGAATGAGTACGACTTGATTATGAGCATTTAACTGTGACTACTTGGTAACCCAGTAGCGTACCTAGGATCTGCGCTTGGTAATCCTAGTGGTAGTCATGCACGAAGTCCAAGATGTGTATGGATAATCAAGGAATGGATGCTCATCGCACTTAGGCTAGATTAGATTCTCTCACCCTTCTCTCCTAGATTAGATAATATTACTTTCCATTGCCTTCAGGAGTAGCATTCGATTAGAAACCCATCATACACCTCACTCTGGACTAAACCATACGTGACAAAGCTAATACTAGTCCAGGTGGGAAGACAATGAACTGCGACCTAAGGCTAATTGTCTAGATGCCACAACTAGTCCGTCTGCGGAGTTCGACTAGATCGTGAGTGTAACGCTCATATTCGTATGGTTGAGTGTAGGGGTACCTCACCACTCATCAATCCCAATCAGCCTTCTTCTTCTCCTCCACCACTCTTTTATTATTCACCAATAGTTTATTGAGCTGCTCTATCCTAAAAGTGTCTATCTGGTCTACGGGAATGAATTGAGATGGGTCTCGTTGTGCAGCTTGCAGGGTAACAAGCCTTTCTTGGAGTCTTGCCAACTCTGCCTTTGCATGATTGACCTTGATTTCTACCATGATCAACTTTCCTTTAGTGGAGATGAGGCCTAATTGTGTTGCTGTGACATCTTATGGAATGTTAAACAAGGATGCCATCACTTTTCTTGTTTGCAGCAACTGATCATCCTCATGCTCTGTAGGAGTCATCGAGGGATCGACCAGTGTTTGCGCATCATGTGCTCCTATGGAATCTACCGGTGTCACAATAGAAACATTGAAGGGATCTTTGATGTGATCTATAACCACTTTTGTGACTTCCGCTACATCTTGGTGTTGCATGACAACTACTATAGCCTCTTCACCAGTTTCCAGTTGCACCTGGAAGGATGCAATGTTCCTTGAAATCTGTTGTGACCAATGTGTCTCCTCTCTTCCTGTTTGAATGGACACTTCATCCCATGCGCGATCTATAGAAACTATGGGGCATATGGCATCGTTGATGACACGGAATAGATTGGCATCATCATGACTTCCCCAACTGACTATCTTAGCGATGGCCTTGAGATGGCTTATCGATGATCGATAATCCTATGACGATGACGGTGGTTGGTCTCGCTGGCTCGTGCTGGGCCCTACTTCTTACTATTGACTAGGCCTTGTACTTGGGAGTTAGCTAGGCCCTGTAATTTGAGTTATAATGGGTCCCATCATCTATTCTTGTTCTAACTTCACTGGTCTCATCATCACTCTTCCTTTGGGCTGGTGGCTTTAGTAATTTAGCAAACGAGGCATTTTGGGCTCTTCTGGGGATGTCATTGGTGTACCCCAAAATTCTATTATGCCTACACAGCTTCTTGATGAGACAAGGAAAGGGCAACATGAACTTCCCTATCTTGGGTTCTTCAAACTGCCTCAAGATCTCCATGAGATACAGATGGGAAATGTTAGCATTAACCTTTCCCATCAATATCTCACTTCCTCTTGCCGCATACGTTGAGATTCTATTTAATCCTTTCATGGGGAAGATGTGATAAGTGCCAATTTTGAAATATATTCTTTCTTCCAATGTCAACTCCCCATATGTCTTGTCCTCTTTACCATATGCCCTGTCCAACCAAATTCTTCACACATTAGCATTGGAGCGAGTGGACAGCTGAGCAACTTTTGGCCCTATATTCGGAAGGTTCAACACTTTCAAAATGGCCTTGGCAAAAAAATGTATAGACACACCAAAAATATGAACTATGGTGCCTTCTTCTTTATTATGCCAAAATTGGTACATTTATCCTAAGTACTAGGCACCACTTTCAGAGAGGATGGGCCATAATGGAGACCCTTTGAGTTGGTCCCTAACAGCCTCAGGAGTGAACTCTATGAAAGGTCCAAAGTTTAGTTCCATGATCACAACTACTGATGTGGACCTTTTGTGGATTTCCTGCATGCATTCTAGGAGCAATGTGAGATGTTGTTCCCATTCAAGCGCTTTAGCTGTTCCTCCTTCCACTTGTCTCGATTAGACAACAACAAGAGGCTCTTGATGGATGCTAAATGATTATGCCTCCTGCTCTGCACGTTCCTCAGGAGACGCTTGGTCTCTGCCTCTCCTTGGTCGTTTGGGCACACCTTGAGAGGGTTCTTCTTGTTGTCCACATTTAGGGCCATTTGCAATCACACAAGGTGAATCATTAGTAAGGTTTCTTACAAGATTTGCTTTATACCTTACTTCCTACCTCAAATAAATTTGTTTCTTATTCTGTGTGATTTAGAGTTAGGAAATTTTATGAGAATGTAACCTAAAAGTTTCAATATTGGGCCCAATTCGATTAGGTGGCCTCAAAATGTAATTTCCCAGTGTAGGTGAGGAGATAAAATTGTTTTTGGCAACATGTTTATTATTTTTATAATTAATTACCCTTTATAGTATCCTTCAAGTGATGATGAATTTCGAAAAATTTATGCACGGTTTGAAGTGTACCCTTTTCCCATAACTAAGTTGAACACTCTGGGTTCAGGTAGATTCAAGTGGAATGGGAATCAAATCGCTAGTAAGCGAGTTATGGCTATTTGACGAAGAGGTGTACAAGTTGCAATTTGTGGAAGAAAATTTGAAAAACGCCTCTTACATTAACAATTGAGACTAATGTTGACATGCACTAANATATTCAAGGTGAATGTAAAAAGTGCAGGGTATTGTTAAATAGACTAGAAGGCACAAAAGTATAATGGGGTAGGATTTGATGATGAAATTCATAAGTTAGATGAGGAAAAAGGACATGTTTTGGTACATAGGAATGGTTAAACCAAAAGGGTGATAAGGGAAAGAATAACATTGGTAATGTAATACTTGGAGGGTATAAATGATGTGATGATGTGCAAAAAATTCAAATTACAGAAGTCACGCAAGTGGGTCCTCCCCAAAGCAGGTTCCAACCTATAATGACCTTGCGTAACCACACCTTAAAATGTTTGTAGGCACTACAAGAGTTAAATGTAATCCACAACAGCTCCACAGAACACACACATGTAGATACCATTGTGATGAGGTATGAATTCAATGCTACACAAGACACGAGTCACAAATATATAAACAGTGAGATGAGGCAAATTGTAGAAGGGATTGCAGAGATCGGGACATGTGGTAACTGACCCAGAGCACAATGAATCTTAAGTGTAGGGCATGATTAATGTGTGATTAGCCTGTTTCTCCAAACTCAAGACCAAGTCCATTCTTTCGATCAGTAACATTGCATTATTTTATCCCATGATGGACAACCATAAGAGCATCATGACAGCAAGGCGTACGATCACTTGGCATTTTTTCCAAGAGAGGAGTGATTTGGAATTGCTTTGCAGCACTTTGATCTTGATTTTTTTGACTTTTTATTTTTATTTTTTGTGGCCACTTTGGCACACTCTTCTTGCTTTCTCTCTCTCTCTCTCTCTCAAAATGCTTAATCCAAAGAAGTTGCCTACCTTTAGGCATGGGTGCATGTCTTTTCAGTGGGACCTCCTAGAATAGCATTGGTTTTCTTGAGTGAGTGTCTTTATTACTCTTCCATTTTTCATTAGATCTACAAGGATCTAGTACAACTAGGCTGCATGGTAACTCCTGTAGATGTCACCAAAGAGAATCCACAAGTCCCCTTAATGTCACACCTTGGTCATTCCCTCTTGGTTCATCCTTCTTCGCTTGGGGTATAATGAGCACAAAACTACTTTAAGTTTTAATGATGTTAAGAATATCATCATACCCAGAGTAGAACCTCTTATTCATAGAATGGTTGGGTGGATGTGATGGGCTTGCTGTCCAAATAATTAGTTACTTGAGACTTGATAGCAAAGAATAGCACCTCAACCAATGAGTCACATGAGTGTTTTATTCATAGATGAGAATACCCATAAAAAGAAAAAAAGATAAAACAACAAATAAATAAATAAAAAGATAAAACCAAAAAAATTTAAAAGATGAAAAACTAGAAAACAAAAAATTGTAAAATTAAAGAAAGGGAAAAAACATTTATTAATTCTATTTGTTAGAATGGGGGATGTCCTCCATAATTGAATCTTTGATCATGGCGAGAATTAATAAATGGAAAGTGTGGATCCATGCATGTTGGAAATGTTGGGGATCGATCATATCCCAACCACTAGGTGTCTTTTGATGTGGTGGTTGGAATGTACCCACATTGGGGTTCACATAGTCGATCATAATAGACATAGTGGGGTAAGTTATATGATGGGGTCATGGGATAAGGAGCTATCCCACTATGACACCCTTGACCATAAGATGACATGCAAGGATCAATGTGTTTCCCTGTGTGGTTATATTCATTAGGTCGCATAGTTGTTGGAGTATTGATTGGTGGCCCTGATAAGATAACACGAGGTGTTAAGTTCGAGGAGAAGGATGCATCACAACATTGAACTTGCGCTGGGTTGGAAGATGCAATGGGTTCAACATCGTGCTTCTTCTTTCTACGATGATGCCTAAAGAAAGAGTGCTTTTAAGTACTTCCACTGCTATTGACAATAGTAGCACAAGCAGCATTCATAGGTTGGTGATGTGGTGCAAAACCTTTTGGTACAATTGATGGCGATGTAGAAGGAGGTGAAGGATGAGAATATTGTTGTTGAGGAAAAGTGTTAGGTACATGAGGTGGTAACCTTGTTGAAGAGGGTATGAGTGGATAGTATTCTGGAGAATTATAATGATGAGGTGAAGTAGAGGATGATGATCTAGTTGGAGAAACAGGGGGTTGAACATAGTAAGCATTTGGCATTGGGGCATACAAAGGATATGGTCGAGTTGGCGATGGTCTCCCTCATGATTGGGCCTTTTACCACTGTGGTTGAACTTGATATTTCTATACAAAATATGTATGTAACATTTCTCCCTAATGCTCATGTAAATGTGACAAAACTAGGCATTGGCCTTTGGGGTGATCGTATAGATAAATGTTACATTGATATGTGAAGTTGGCAGTTGAGTTCTTATTCTTATTATCTTCTATCCTTTATTCTGATTGTTGCGTGGTGTCCTATCTTGTTTCTTGATTTGGCATAGTTTTACCTCTACTATTGTTATCATATTCTCCATATTTTCTGTGCATCCATTCTATCATCTTATTAATCTTTGCCTCGATTTCATCTAGTGATTGTTGCATTGGCAAAGGTAGAAATGGTTGCACTTCCTCAAGGTGAGCTGATTTCTCCTCTTTATGGTTATGGACCTTTGCTAATTCAAGATTTTGGTCCCATTGAAAGCTTTCAATATTCTCCCATTTAGCCATTTCTCCTTCTTCTTTTGCTACCTACTTAATAAGCTCTTGGAGTTGGTGGGTTCATAGCTCGTATAGTTGACCTCGAGCATACATCCCTAGGGTTTCCCTTGTTTCATTATGGATCCCATCCATGATGTGATACATTAGCCTTTCCTCAGAGAATCCATGCCCTAGGCATTTTTTTAACAAAGAATAGTATCTTTCTAAGGCCATGTCTAAGGTTTCATGTTGCCCTTATTTCCATTCTTGGATTTGTCTCCTCAAGGCCGAGACTCTAGCATAGGTTTGATATCGTTCAGTAAAGAGTTCTACCATTGTTGACCAAATACAGATTGATTTTGGTATGAACAATCTGTACCACACTTTTGCTTGGCCAATGAGTGTCATAGGAAAGAGATTAAGTTTTTGCCATCCATTATTGATATTATTCCATACACAAGCATCATAGAGGACTTGTATATGCTGTTGCGGATCTAAATCATAGCCTCCTACGAACTTGGGAAAGTTGTTTAAATCAAGCCTGGGTAGACAACTTTCTTTGTGATGCCTGCAAGATATTTGAATAGCCTCTTGTATAGGCATTAGGTTCTTAGTGGCCAGCAGGGGTTCATTGTCACTAAGTAGGTTGTGAGTTTGCTTGTTGAGACAATGTTGTCCTTATTCATGTTGGTGTTCTCAATTTTCTTTGTGAGCTCGATTTTTAGTTCTATGTCGATCCCTTGAAAGATAGTCATCTGTGTCATGATCTGACATTGAAGGAGTAGAGGAAGAGAAAGAACTCAAAAACTTGTCTTGACTTTTGTAATTTTTTCAATCATCCCTTAACAGATTCTTGTTAGTTATTGAGAAGGTCCTAGGCCTTTCAGGCCTCCTCATTCTATGGGTTTTCCCATCCTTACTAGAGGTGTCAAAGTTGATTGACAAGAATCCTTGAGTATCGTTGGGATGCTCATGAACATATGGAACTCTTGCATAAAGCTGAGTACTCCAAAATTTGTCTTCATCATATAATTTGTTGGTTCTCGAATGAATTGCCTCACTAGTTATGGCGTTAGCATAGTCTTGTGAGAGAGACATTGTTGTGAGTGGTGTGTGACTTAATTGAATTTAATTTAATTTATTTTCTAAAGGATATATCGTTAATACTAGTTACAATGATCTTATATGATATTACTAGTCTAAATAACTAACACTGTCCCTGACAATGGTGCCAATGATGAGTGGCAAGGTACCGCTACACTCAACCATACAAATACGAGTGTTTAATGCATGATCTGGTTGAACTCTGTAGATGGGCTAGTTGTGGTATTTGGATAGTTACTCATTGATCACAGTTTGTTATCTTCCCACCTGAACTAGTATTTACTTTGTCACATATGGTTTAGTCCAGAGTGAGGTGTATGATGGGGTCCTAGACTAGTGCTACTCCTAGAGGTAATGGAAAATAACTTTAATTAAGCTAGGAGGAAAAGGGAGAGAGAGTTAAGCTAATAGAACATAGGGGGAGAGAATCTAAACTACCCTAAGTGCGATGAGCATCCGTTCCTTAATCATCTGTACACATCTTGGACCTCGTGTATGACTACTATTAGGATTACCAAGCACATATCCTAGGTATGCTACTGGGATACCAAGTAGTCACACTTAAATGCTCATGATTAAGTCGTACTCATTTCGTGTTTAATAACAAGGATGGGAGTTGAGGGTAAAGAAATATTAATTAAGAAAGTAATGAATAACAATTAAATAATTAAACTAAGTGAATTCTACAATGATGAAGTAATCTTGATCTTTATTTCCAGTCATGCGCATGTCCAAGTTTGTCACACTTGAATAAGGGTGTCGTACAATTACAATCATCACACTGCGGGCATGCACTAGGAGAAAGGGTTGAGAAGAACTAAAAATGAAAACTAACTTCTAATTAAACTAGTGATTGACTGACTGACTGACTTCCTAACTCCTTGCACCTACATTTGTATTTATAGGTCCGCATAGGAGTCACGATATCGTGTATCCAATATTGCTAGCTAGGCCATGATATCGCATACCCAATATCGTGGATCTGATATTGAAGCCTAATGAATCATGATTCATCATGGTCAATATAAAATTTTTGTAGACAATAAGTACAACAACATAATAGTATGTTAGATTAGCATACCGATTGAAATTGAACCTATGACTTGCAAACTACAAACAACAAGCCATAAGCTACATGCTCTAACCAACTAAAGAATGCCTCATTGACAAGTAACTTAGATTATTAAAATCAACCATATACTTAGTATAATTGAATTAATACTATAACAATTATAATAGTGCATGAAACATAACTCAATTTTTTTATAATCACTATCTAGTAAGTATGCTTTTCTATCTTTAACTTTATACACTTATGTGCAATATGACTGATGTGATACTTTGGTATAAGCTAGATAAAGCATAATAACACACACAATTGGAACATACAACCTATTACAAACAAAGAAACAAGATTTCTCATTAATCTATGCTTTCATTAACAAGTTAGCCATTGATATACAATCTGGCTTATGATGTTGGTGTCTACTTACTAATTTGCATAGTACTAACTTAGATATATCATCATTATCATCTTAGCCTTGTTCCAACAAAATGCAGTTACAAGTTCTTTTTCACATTCTTCAAAAGAACTCTTCCAGAAGATTTGGTATAGTTTTATAACTAGCTACTAACTTGATGGTAATACTCCTCCTTTATCATTTATGCTCGGGAATGACATTGCTAGAGTTAACTTATATAACTCATATCTTTATAATTTGCTAAGAGAATATAACATCATGCTCAATCACTATACAAGGAAAAATGTTAACATGCAAATCATATAGAGCTTCTTAACACTAAATAATAAATTACTACTTTAAAAAACTTTTATTCATTCTTATTGATAAGCAGCAAGGTACCGATACACCCAACCATATGAATCATGAAGCGTTCACATGCAACTCCGTTGAATTCTACAGACTTTATTTTTCCTAGTGCACTAGTCCTTTAGGAAGTGAATCTAGCCTTAAGGTCCATTGTTGTCCTTCTAATTACACTTGTGATGCACATTGGTATGGTTAAGTGTAACTGAGGCATCCGATTTTTATTATTTTATGTTTTATGTTTTGTGTGCTCGAAATGTAGGTAAAAGGAATTTGATTAACTAATCTAAATTAATTAACTAACTATTATTAAGCTAATCCTAACATAAGTATCCATTCAACTTTCCGTACACATCTTAAACCCATGTATCCACTACTAGGCAACCAAACGTTATGCTACTAGGCATACAAAGTAATAGTGTTGCTGGGATTATCAAGTGAATACCTGTGATGCTTGAAGCGGTCGTACTTATGTATTTAATCTATCTAGCTTAATAACCTCATTAATTCAATTGTTGGAAAATAATTGCAAAATAATTGAGAATTAACAAATAATTAAAAATGCTGAATGCATAAATAAAAAAGCTAATCTATCCAAAGTGCTGCAAGGTTTATCAGAAAGCTCATCTTTATTGTCACACACACTATTGTGCTTAGGTATAATAGTGTTTGAATAAAGATCTGTACACTCAATGACTCCTGCTATAGGCACTCAAGGAAAAAATTCTAACTTTTAAATGGAAAAAATGCAAGAGCTTCACTACAATTGAAATTTGAACTTCCCATAAATGTGGTGGGTAGGTGAATATTTATAGGCGATGGATAGATACTGTGTCAATGAGGCATTGTTAACGTAGGTCAAAATGCATCAAAAAGGCCTTGTGGACGAGGCCTCGTCAACACGGTCAACTGCATCGATGAGGCCTTGTCAATGTAGCCAACTAATGACAACTCATCATACCCCCATGATTGAATGAAAACTCATCCTCAAATTCTTTTATAAAATTGGGAAGGTATGGAATTTTGATTAACTCTTCTTTCAACAAAACAAACTTGACTAACTTGACAAAAAATGGAGTACTCAGGTGTAGGGATCAACACATTACAAAAATGGTGGTGTTTAGGACAAAAAATTGAACACCATGACACAACTCTTCAAAACATTTGGACAACATGTTCCTTGATGATGTGAAGCTTGTTGGAGAAGATCAAATGATCCCAGATGGTGGTGGTTCTTGAGGCTTTGAGGAACCTTCATTAGCTTCATGCACTAGTGATGGTTGAGACTATGGTTGTCCTACTATCATTGCAACTTTAGGTGGGAGGCAGAAAGCATCCAACAGTGCTTTCATTTTCTCCTTCTTACTCTTGGGATCATGCACTATCCATGTAGCTTCCCTAATGTGGGTTGGAATAGGCACATCCTAAGGATACGGGATTGCTGGAAATAACTCCTTGATGTTGAGAAACTAGGTAGCAAACTATTTGTGTTTAATTTTGAAGGCTTGCACTATGTTCTTCAACTCCTAGTAGTTTTTCATCCATCTGGCTAGGTCCTCGATGATGGATCGTTGGTCTATGAATGACCCTTTAAGGACTTCGAGTTTAGCGTTAGCAATCTCAAGCTTTTTCTTAGTATCTTTGTGGTGTTTAAACTCAACCTCGTATAGCAAATATGAGCTAGCCATCGGCTTCTCCAATTTTGACTACGGTTGTCCAACTATTAACATTGCCAAGTTTGCATAATGAAGATTGGTCAACTCCATATATTTTGTCATTTATTCTATCTACAACACCTTCAAGTAGATCTTTGCTTTGTTGTAGGCATTAATCCCATCAAGGATGGGTTGCCGCATCTCTCTTCCTTACTGGAGTTGTTGGAGGGTTTTGTTAACTTTAGCCTTTGCCACCTAGATTTCTTTTTTATTAATTTCTTTTTGCAAGCCAACTTAGTCCTTGTAGTGATTTTTCATCCTTTCAAACTTGAGAGCTTTGTTTTTCTAGGTGGTGATTTTGATGATAGAATTTTTTCACAAGGTGTGCACCTCCTTCATTAATAGATTTCGATTCTCCATGGCCAATTTTCTCAATTCAATGTTGACTCTAGCAAGTTGCTCCTATTATTGATGAATGAATTTTTGCATTTGATCTTTTTGAACATCAACATTTCACAGGCAATGATTTTGTGCAGTCAATGTCTCATTTTCTTGATGCATCTGATTTAAGTCATTTTTAATTGAATATGTTTCAACTTTTGCCATGGACTATTTGAAGATGGTCATTTTTGTTTTCTCCTTAGCCTTTTGAAGTTGTTCTTGAAGCTGTTTGATAACTTTATCTCTTGTCAATGTTGAGTTGAGGATTGTTTGCTCTGCAAGTCAAGCATGAAGTTTAGCAACCTCCATGGTCAAGCATTGATTTCACTCCTGGGCCATTTCTAGTTGCCCTTCCAAGATGATGCATTTTCCCCTTGAATTTAACAGCTCCAACTAGGTTGCAATGATGTTCTCTAGAAGATTAAAGATATCTGAAGTCAGTTGCCTAGTTCCCACTAGTCATTCTAGTAGTTGTTTATGCTAAGTTGCATTCATTTTCCTACTGACTATGCCTACAGATGTTTGCACATCTTAGAGTGTAGATATGTTTGGTACAAATGTCGTTGGTGCATTTAGTGCTTTAGCTACATAGTCAGCTACTACTTCTGTCATTATTTGCTGCATCACCAAGACAATTACCTCTTCACCTTCCTCCAACCTCATTGAGAAAGTGTCAGCATTCCTAGAGATTTCTAGGAATAAATGATGTGTTGCTAGTAATACCCTCAGCTCCCAAGCATTGGGATCTGACCTTGAAGGAAGCTGCATTCTTTGGGCAGAGATCCATTTGGCTAATTGTTCAAGCCACCTCATTAAGGTGACTCATTGCTAGCCAATACATAGATGAATCTACCCCACTCGTTCCTGCCTGTTGCTCTTGTTTGCTCAAGAGCTACTCTCAAACTTGTCGTAAACACTCAAGGATTGCGTAGGTCTCTAGTGTTATCTCTTAAGTGGGTGGTGGTAGCAGCAACTTCTCTTCTTGAATGGTTGCTGGCATTTTGTCCTTCATTATCTCTGCCCATGAGGTGAAGGGAGTATGCCTAAGAGTGTTGTTGGAAAACAATACCTACCCTTTTACAAAGTTTTCTTATCAAGCATGGAAAGGGCAAGGTCCTCCTTCCATGTTTGTTCTCCTTGAAACACTTCTCAATCTCCAAATAGATTAGCTATGGAAGGTTAACAGGAAATTTCTCGCTTAGAGTAGTGCATGCAAGAGTGGAGAAGGCAATTACCTTACTTGGCCTCATCGTTGGATTGAGGTGATAGGCTGCAATCTTGAAATAAATTTTCTTCATTGATGTGAGTGTGCCATCCTCCTTACGATCCACCCCATAACATCATTGGATCCACTTCCTTTTTTCCTTAGGGTCACCTTTTGTTGATATTTCTGCTAGTTGTGTTTTGATGTCAGGAAACCCCAGTGCTTGTGTGATGGCCTTTGCTGAATAGAACACTTGAACATCCTTGATCTTCACAACGGACCTTGATCTTTGACTGTTCTAGAAGAGGTAGGTCTCTTCCATGTACCACTTCCCACTGGTCGTGATGATTAGCCACATGGGAGAGGTTTGCAATTATGTTCTGACATCTTCTGGAGCTTTCTCCAAAAATGGCCTAAAGTTTATGTCTTAAAGAACTGATCTTTGGAGCTCTTGGGACTTGATGATGTCTAGGTAGGCTTGAGTTAGAGTGACCTCAAGCCTAGGCATAGGTCTAGGTGCTTCTCCTCATTGAGATTGTTTAGGAGGCACTTCTTCTTCTGGAATTTGTCGAATAGATTCCACTTCAAGTTCCTCTCGAAGAGGTCTCATTGCATGGGTCACCTCTTATTATTCTTGGCCTTGTTTCTACTGTCCCCTTCTAGCTCTAGGTCATTTCTCCCATGGTTGCAAGGGTTCTCCTTCCTACGAGTGCTTTTGTTTGGGTGCCATCAATAATCACAATAGAACCATGGATTAGCGATTATTGTGTAATCCTAAAATAGTTGGGATACCTTAACTCTTAGGGGTAGTTACACTTGGCTAAGCTATAATTATGGCTAACTTAATTAACTTAATTGTTATTTCTATTTATGCCTTATCATTGTTAAATCATCTTAGAGGTTGTTAGAAGGGTTAACTTGGAAAAAGTTGATATTTATGTATGATTAAAGTTACTAACCCTTAAGGGAGTTAGAAAAATTTTCAAAAATTACATCAGAAAACTTAAGGTTTGTGGCCCCCATGATAAAGATCTTACCTTCGGTAAGCGCAAGATTGAAAAATGGAATGATTTGGACAAACAGTTTGAAAGTTATGGGCTCTGGAAGGTTTCAAGCTCTAAAAAATTATAAAAGTTCCCCATGTGTTATGAAAAAATGAAAAAAAATTCCAGTGTGTCTGGTAGCATATATAGTATTTTTGTATTGTGTCAATAAGGCCTCGATTACGGAGCCTTGTTGACGGGGTTAGCTGCATCAACGAGGCCTCAATGATGTAGCTGTTGACCATTGTTGACTTCTATTGACTTTGGTCAAACTTGCAAAATACAAAGAGTTTTTTGATGAAACTGGGATCAAATGAAAGCTTAGAAAACCAAGAATAGTATGAAATCATGAGAAAAGGGCATTGAAGTTCATAACTTTGAAAAAATGGAGAAAAATTAATTTAATAGATGAACACAATGAACGATTAGGGAGTACTAAGTGGTTTACACAATGGAAAATATAGAATATAAGATTGTAATGATGTCAAAGGTAAGGAACCTTAACTAATCAAGACAAAAGTTATGCAAGTGGGTCTTCCCCATAGCAGGCTCATGCCCTTTTTACCCTTGCATAACCTCAACTCAAGAGTCTATGAGCCCCATAGTCAATTTAATGATCATGACAAGTTAAGGACCAACCCAAAAGAATCCACTCAAGATTCCCAATATGTCAGACTAAGACATAGAGGATAACATAGAACCTTGTAGTGAGGTGAGTTATGGCAGCATTGATGATAAAGAAGGTGGAATGGAGTTCCAAATTAGGATCATAAGAAGTCCCTTGTGGATTTGTGGTTAAAATAATCTAAGAAGTTTCATCCTTAGTCTAGACCAAAACCATCCACTTTCAGTGACTTCGCATTGCCACTCTAAGACTGATTTACCCAATCAAGACACAAGAGTTCCCCCACAAGACAACCACTATTCCACAAGAAGAGAGAGAGGTAGGAAGTGAGAGAGAGAGAGAGAGAGAGAGGGCCTTAGTTAGAGGAAACCTTTAGGATTAGGTGTATGTCTTTCGAGTCCCATAATTAGTGCTTGTAGTCCTTTTATTTGTCCAAGGGGTGTGTTTTGAATTCGCATTATGTTTTTTTTTGAAATGGAAAACACACCATGCAAGGACTTTATTCATGTTGAAGGGGTGTTCTTTGAATTCCCATCATTTTTTTTTTGAAATTAGAACCACACCATGTGAAGACTTTATTCATGTTGAAGGGGTGTGCTTTGAATTCCCATCATTTTTTTGAATGATGGGAACCACACCATGCAATGAAATTATTTGACATCCTATCATTGGATGGTATGGAATGGTAAGAAGTCTACGAAAAACACTCAAGCACTCAAGTAAGAAGAAGAGTACAAAGAGTATTGAGTCCTGTTGAAGTCACACCCTTTACAAATCTTTGGATCTTTCCCAATTCCAGAACTTTCAAGGTTATTGATTGATTAAAATTTTTTTTAATGAAAAAGGGACCTCAAATTCCCAGAACAAGGAAAACCATAGAGTTCTTTGGATGGGTGCATGACATGGACTCACTGCTGGTCCCATGAAAAATAAACCATGTTAAAGTCATTAGACATTAGAATTTAAAAATAGAAACCAGACACCAAAAATCACACATTAAGCATAAATCATCATTAGTAAACAACAATAGTAGCATTATGTCCAGCAACAATAAAGTACATTTGTTAGCAGGAATGAGAAAATATCACACTTAATCAAAAGAAACACCAAAGACAAAATAAAATAAAATATATAAGAAAGTGTAAAATAATCAAAAAAATTTAAATGTACTAAAAATGGTATAAAATTAGAAAAATTTGAAAATCAAAAATGTGAAAAACAAAAAAGGGTAGAAAAAATGGAGAGGCCAAGATAATGGTTAGCATGGATGGCCATCTCCCCCATGATTGAGTTGGAAGGAGGAGATCTAAAAAATAGAATGTGATTGTCCATTAGGTGAGGTGGTATTTACCCTGATCAATCTTGGTTCTAGGAAAGGCTTAACTTATTGGATATTGACCAACTGCTTTTTATTTGGGTTGTTAGGTTTGCAAATTATCATGGCCCCAAAGGGAAAGGTTTGATCAATTATATAAGGTCCCTCCCACAATGCTTGAAATTTTTCCTTTTAAGGTATATGTGTAGGGTTCCAGTAAAGGACCTTATCTCATAGTTGAAACCTTACTTTCCTAATTCTAAGGTCATGCTGTCACTTGTTGAATGCTTTGTTCACCTCATTCAAAGATAGGCCCACTAAGCAATTTTCGTCTAGCATGTTTAGTTTGACCAATCTCTCCTTCTATGCTAAACTTAGGTCAAGGTTTTGATCACAGGCCATTGAGATTGAATTGGGAATGTTGGAATTTTTCCGTACACTAACTCATACGGAGAATATCCAATAGGAAGTTTCCAAGTTGATTGATAAGCCTAGAGAGCATCATTAAGTTTTGTGCTCCAATCCTTCCTATATTTACTAATGGTTCATTTTAATATTTTAGTAATCTCCCGATTGATTACCTTTGCTTGATTGTTGGCTTAGAGGTGGTAAGGTATTAATTTATGTTCTACCCCTAAGCATTGCATTAATTTTCTAAATGTGGCACCTATGAAATGAGTTCCATTATCAGAAATTAGTGAACACGGCATCCCAAACATATTGACAATATGTTGTTGGATAAATCTAGTGGTAGTCGATGATGTGCAGTTTGTAATGGTTGCCACTTCAGCACATTTTCTACAATAGTCAACTGCTACTATAATATACACTTTCCCATTAGACATGGATGTGATGGGACCCATAAAGTTAATGCTGCATATGTCAAAAGGTTCTAATGGTTGAATCCATTGTTAAGGACCTTCCATCTAAGTAGTCATCCCCCCATCACATTGACAACGTTCACAAGACTTGACAAAATGGTGTGCATCCCTAAAGATTGTGGGCCAATAGTACCCTGGTATTAGGATCTTTATGGCCATGTGTCTCCCTGCATAGTGGCCTTTTCAAGGTCCTTCATGATGATTTTGGAGAATGTGTAATTAATCTTCATTAGGGACACACTAACAGATCAGGCCATTGGTGCATTGCTTGAAAAGGTATCCATTAATTTCCCTGAAGTATTTGACTCAATGAAGAAATTGTTATTTTTTTCCTAGAATTTAAGTCTTGTGGCATCTCTTGAGTGAGAAGATATGTGAGGATGTCATTATACCATACTACTTTTTAAGGCATTTTTTCATTTTTTAGCACATAATGTCTAAAATTTTCTAGTGCATACACCACTGCCATTAATTCTTTTTTCATGGTGGTGTAATTTAATTATGCTCTCACAATGCTTTGACTCAGCAGTGGATATAATATGGATGTTTCTTATCATCCATCTATGTGAGCATGACTCCCAAAGCATAGTTAGATGCATCTATCATGATATGGAATGGCTTGGACCAATCAGGTGCTCATAGGATTGGTGTTTCTACGAGTTTCTCTTTTAATTGTTGTAATGTGTTTTCACATTCCTTACTCCATATGAAAGGTGCATGTTTCTTGGTAAGTTCTACCAACAGTTTAGCAATCCTAGAGAAATTCTCAATAAAGTGCTGGTAGTAAGCAGTGTGTCCAAGGAATGACCGAACATCTTTGACAGTCTCTGGTTGGTGTGTTATTCCTTGGATGACCCTTATCTTTTCTAGGTCTATCTTAATCCCTTTTTATGAAATTTGGTGCCCTAGCAGAATGCCTTCTTGAATCACGAGATGGAATTTTGACCAATTGAGCCATAGGTTTGTCTCAACACATCTCTTTTGTACTTGCTCAAGTTAGTCTGAGGCTTGCTTAAAGGTAGCTTTATAGGTGGAGAAGTCATCCATAAAAACTTCAACACCACTACCGATTTTTTGTTGAAAGATACTAAGGACCAAGCATTGAAATGTTGTGAGGGCATTGCATAGACCAAATGGCATCTTACAATATTCAAAAGTCTCCCAGGGACACGTGAATTTTGTCCTAGCTTGGTCTTTGGGCACAATTTGGATTTGTTCATAGCCACTATAATTGTCCAAGAAACTATAATAACAATGCTCAGATATGGTGTCTAATACTTGATCTACAAATAGCAAAGGAAAGCAATCCTTAAATGTTACCATGTTTAACAACCTAAAGTCGATGCAAACCTGCAATTTACCACTCTTCTTTGGTATAATTACAAGTGGGCTAACCCACTAAATATTCGTGATTGGATAGACAAACCCCACCTTGAGGAGTTGCTCTATTTCCTCTTTAATAATTTGCTTCAATTTGGAGTTTAGTGGCCTCTGTGGTTGCCTTCTAGGCTTCATGGTCAGGTCAATGTAAATGCGGTGCTAGCATATCCTTAGATCAATCCCTGTTAGTTTTGGATATGACCAAGCGATGGCTATTGACCATTTATTCACCACTTTTAACAAATTTTCTATTTGTTCAGGTGCAAGTTTGGCATTAATGACAATAAGTTTACTATTCGTTAAAAATGCATATTCCATTCTGATTGGTAAAGGTTTTAGTTCTAAGGGCTCCTACTTGAAGTGATCAAGGATCTCCAACTCTCCCTAACAGTTATCATGATCTTCATTAGAGATTTGGAAATGGATTTGTTCAATTTTATCCATGCCTTCTACATATGCACAAGTTAAACTCTTAGTTTGTTCCATGCATATTGTACTACTATCTGAATCAGCTATTAGCCACTAGGTTTCCTCTTGCTTTGTGGTTGCTATGTACAAACACTATTGAATATTAGCTTCTTGCGCACACTGATTACATGCCTTAATGTATGTGCTTTTTATGGACCAAATTTTTTGCACACAATTGCATCCATTGTTGTTGTACGTGATGCATGGAATATGCTTCTTCTCAATTTTTTCTAATTCATTCTCCTTGGATATTTTGAGAGATAGGTCCCTTATACCCATTCGCACATTAACCATACTTAACCAAGCCCTTCCCATGATGATGGGGAAGTCACTTTTATAGTTTTTCACCTTGATTATTAGAAAATCAGTAGGATAGGACCACCTATAAACTATGGTCACAATGTCCTCTACTAATCCCAAAGGGATTGTAATCAACTGATTTGCTAATTCTAAATGGATGTTTCTCTTCTTAAGAGGTGGTAGCTTCTAGGCTTTGTACATATCATGGGAGATGAGGTTAACTCTGGAACCAAAGTCAAGAAGAGCCTAGCATGGCTCTTGTCTAGTAATCTATAGAAAGATGAGTGGACTTCCTAAATTAGATCT
This sequence comes from Gnetum montanum, assembly GCA_015680685.1. Taxonomy (NCBI): domain Eukaryota; kingdom Viridiplantae; phylum Streptophyta; class Gnetopsida; order Gnetales; family Gnetaceae; genus Gnetum; species Gnetum montanum. The sequence continues at coordinate 849,513 of MNCI01018685.1, forward strand.
TTTTGTAGGAAGGTTGCTAGCCTTGATCTAGTCAAAAGAAGCATGAGTTAGTATCACAATGTGGATTCTAGGCAACACTTGGTCTAAAGGGTGCTCAAAAGTATTTGATGCAGAGGATGAGGGTATTGGAGAGGTAGGATGATCAACTAGAGTAGATTGTGAGGGCTGGAGAGGATTGCTGGGCTAGAAGAAAGATTGTTTTCTTGATTGATTATTTGGACTACTTGGTTGAAAAACTGATTGTGAGTGTATAGCCCTTGTAGCATTTTGTTGCTACGGCTGTGAAGCAATTTCACCCTACATGGATGAAGTAGGAGGTAGCTATGTTGAAGGTGGAGATGTAGGTGCAGAGGGATGTGGAGGATGATAAGGATACTAATATGGTTTTCCCCTTGAGTGGATGGTGAATGTGTTTGATGGTACTCTGGAGGGTAATAGTGATGTTGGAATGATGCATGACTTGTTGAACTTCTAGGGAAAATAGGTTGTTGAACATGGTACCCATATGGATCTGGTTGCCTATAAGGGTACTACTGCCTTGGTGGTGTTATTCCCCATGATTTTGGTTGGTACCATTGTTGGTACTATTCATAAGGTTGTGGAGGAGTTCCACTTGGGTAGTAAGCTTGTTGTTGCTAGTGGAACTATCTTGGACTACCTTGAGGATAAGGCAATCGTCTTGGAGCTTACCTATGTGCTAGGCGGGGGTTCAATGAAAACATTTTAGACTCTTATAAGTGTGACACCACAAGGCAACATCCATTTGGATGTTCATATTGACAGATGTCACATTCAGTTTCATCATCAGAGTTAGACTCCGCAACTTCTTGTACTACAGTAGCTTTACCCTTACCTATTTGGTAGGTATGTTCAACTTCTTTTCACGATCTATGATTACAATCACTATTTTTCTCTTTGGATTCTTTAGCAATTTTTAAAGTAGTTTGAAAATTTTTATCCAAAAAGTTCCACAACTTGTCAATGTTGGTTGAAATGTCAAAAACAAATTTTTGGATAGGCAAGGTTTTTCTATTCACCACTTCATCAAGTGGTGAATCCTCCTTATCATAAAATTGGACCTCTCATTTTTTGATGGATGGATCCCTATTATATTCTTTAGCACTCTCCCTTTTTCATAGCTCATTTTCTTCTTTTTCTACCTACTCAATTAGCCTTTGTATTTTATGAGCTCTCATTTTAGACAACCTCCCTTGGGCATACACCCTGAGGGTTCTTCTTGTTTCTACCGTGAGCCCATCTATGATGTGGAAAAGTTGTTCTCTTTGAGAGTAATCATGGCTAGGACATCTATGTGGGAGTGAATAATATTGGTCCATGGTAGCATCCAAGGATTCATGTGTTCCTTGTTTCTAGCCTTGGATTTGCCTTCTCAGATTCAACACTCTAGAGTATGTTTGATATTTGTCATTGAATAGTTCTAACATGGTACTCCACCTTTGGATAGATTATAGTTCTAAGAACCGACATCAACTTTTGACTTCCTTAATGAGTGTCCTTGGGAAAAGCTTGAGTTTTTGCCACTTGTTCTCGATGTTTTGTAAGGCACAGGCATCTTGACAAGCTTGCAGATGTGTCTATGGATCAGAGTTGTATCCTCCCTCAAATCTTGGGACATTGTTCATATCTAGGCACTTGATTTGACTATCCTTCATATGCTTAGTTGGAATTCTTACTACCTCCATAATGTTAAGCATACTTTAAGTTTCTAGTAAAGGTTCATCATCATTGCTACATTGATGACGTCGATGATGGTTTTGGCCACCCCTTCAATTTTGACAACTTTCACAGTCATTATGATTTCATCGATCACCTTCATCACGGTTGTTTTAATGGTAGCTTCTATGGGAACCATCAAATGAAGAGGAATGTTTGGAATTAGATGAAGAGGATGAAGGGGAAGGTGGACTACCACCACCACTACGGTGTTTGCTAGCACTCTTACACTTTTTATGATCTCCATCATTAGATCCCTTGTTATTATGATTCTCACCTAAGTCCCTACCTTGGCTATCACTCCTTCTTAAACCTAGTTTATGAATAGTTGATCATAGGGTCAAGTTCACACCCTCACCATTGTTAGTAGGGGGTGGAGAATCTTCATGTTGGGAACCTTCCAAAGGAGGATCCTCATTGTCTTCTTAATCTAGTAGGAACAAGGGGTTTGTGTAATGTTTTCCCGTTGTGGCTTCATGGAGTCTCTCTTGACATTTTTCTTGCTTATGTTGTGTTTTAGTGGGATGATAGTTTTGAGTGTCATATCCATTCACAATGTACTCTTCATGAAGATTTGTTGTGCCCAACTTCCTAAGGGTTTTAATTAGCATTCCTGGCACACATCTATTGAGGGGCAAAACAACATTGCCCTCGATATCACGCCAACGCATTTGTTCATCTCGATGTAGGATGAAGGTGAAATTCAGTACAAACTCATCTGGATGAGTGTATACCACCTTGCATTCCTATGGGACTAGTGGTTTAGTATGGTCATGCTTACGAGAAGAAGAATACATTTTGTAAAACAAAATGAAATTGTTAGTGTTCTTTTATAGTTTATGTATAGTGGGACTGATATGAACTTTTAGGTTTGTATAGTGATATTAATGGTCACTTTGACCTAAATAGTGCAAGTTCCATAATCAAATTCCCCAACAATGGTGCCAATGATGAGTGGACCATATGAATCACAAAGCGTTCACACGTGACTTGGTCAAATTCTACAAACTTTATCATTTCCAATGCACTTGTCCTTTTGGAAGTGAATCTAGCCTTAAGGTGCATCATCCTCCCAATTACACTTGTGATGCATGTTGATATGGTTAAGTGTGACTGAGGCATCTGGTTTTTATTATTTTATGTTTTATGTTTTGTGTGCTTAAAATCTAGGTAAAAGAAATTTGATTAACTAATCTAAATTAATTAACTAACTATTATTAAGCTAATCCTAACATAAGTATCTATTCCCACTTTTTGTACACATCCTGAATCCACGTATCCACTGCTAGGTGACCAAATGTTATGCTACTAGGTGTACCAAGCAATAATGTTGTTGGGATTACCAAGTGAATATATGTTACACTCGAAGTGGTCATACTTATGTATTTAATCTATCTAGCTTAATAACCTCATTAATTCAATTACTAGAAAATAATTGCAAAATAATTGAGAATAACTAACAAATAATTGAAAACATTGAATGCATAAATAAAAGAGCTAATCTATCCAAAGTGTTGCAAGGTTTACCAGAAAGCTCGTCTTTGTTGCTGCACACACTATTGTGCTTAGGTATAACAATGCTTGAATAAAGATTTGTAAACTCAATAACTCCTACTACGGGCAGTTAGGGAAAAAATTCTAACCTTCAAATGGAAAAAATGCAAGAGCTTCACTACAATTGAAATTTGGACTACCCATAAATGTAGTGGGTAGATGCGTATTTATAGGCGATGGATAGACATTGTGTCGATGAGGCATCATCGACGTAGGTCAAAATGCATTGATGAGGCCTTGTCAATGCAATTAGCTACATCAATGAGGCCTCATCAATTCAGCCAACTAATAATAACTCATCACTTACTCCCTCTACCCCATCTCCATCTTCATATATTCTTTGATCCATAATTGTTACAAAACGTTATTTAGATTAAATTTATTTATCAATAGTTATAAGATCACATATCGCATCCTAAGAGCATAATGTAATAGTAACATAGCCTAATAATATTACATCCATGTGTCCTCTCCATGTATTGGAAAAATAAAAATTTAAGGATACATTCTTATAATAACCTTTAATTTTTGTAATTTAAAAGCATGTATGTAGTTATTTTTCATATTGCAATTATATTTTTAATAACTAGTAAATAGTTAATAAATTAAGTGTGACATTGTACCTATGATATCATAGGTGCAATATTGTATTCTTTCATATGATATCATAGGCACGATATATTTAAGGCTAGTAATGCCTATAAGTACTACTCAAATACCAATGTTAATACACCCTTTCGATCCACCCTTAGCCAAATTTTTGCAATTTGTTTTTGCAAACTTAGAGCTAGTTAGTGACTACCCGCAATATGATCTAAAGTAATTGTACAGTGCCTTTATTCAAGTGAGATGCTCTTGAATATATTTCATGGCTAAAAATAATGATCAAGATTGTTCCTCATTATTGTAGTATGTCAGTTAGCATGGATTTATTTTCACATACAGTTTACTTTTCTAATATCATTTACATTTTTATTACATATTAGTAGCTCAAAAAAATAAGTATGACTAGTTTCAAACATAACATATAATCATCTATTAACCCATAAGTGACATTGTTTAAATCATCCAATAGTGAATCACTTGGTAATCCCAATGGCAATTATACCAACCTAAGATGTGTATGGTAATCTAGGAATAAATACTTATTACCATTAAGCTAATTTAGGATTTACTTTCGTTTGTTTCTTATATTTGAAACTTAATATTCAAATTATGATGTTTTAATTTTACTTTCTTCATGCTAAGTAATATCATATCATATACCTTGGTTTGAGTTAAATCTTATTCATTAAGCACAACTAACTCAAGTGAGAATACAATGATTAATAAGCATGCATTAACTCTACATATTATATTAACCCATCTACAAATTACGAACAAGCTACATGCAATTCTTGTGTGATTTCTATGGTTAGGCGTTGGGAACTCTCACTGCTCATCATTGACATTTGTCATTGGGATGGTATCAATATGCTAGTTAGTTAATATTATACAACATTGCTATTCTAATTCTTTAAGATTTATCAATTATGAAACTTAACATTCTTTAAAACACACATAAAGTTAACTAATCAAACATGGATTCTACATAAAAGATTAATTTTCCACCTATTAACAGCATTGGTGAAGGCAATGATGAAATTCATAGTGAGGGCACATGGAGTAAACTGATGTAATCTAGAATCTTGTATGCTTACCTTGATCATTGTTATCCTAAGTTTACTTTGCTTTTATATCAATATGAATAGTTTAGATGAAGAAACGTGTAGGGCAACATCATGCGACCACTTGATTGATCAACCCCATCTTTGTTTCAAGCTATTCTATTGATACTTAGTCTTGGTCATACCTATGAAGGCTATCAAGTTATAAAAATTATTACTATATAGTATTAATTGATAGAAGTTCAAGCTAGAAGAAATGTTATTATGAAGACCAAGCATGAGCATGATAAGGGAAATTACACATCCCAACTAATTCTTTCATCAAAAAGAAAGATATAGAGTATTTTTTTGAAAAGTTTCACAATCATAAATCAAGCTCTTAACCTCCTCTTTTGAACATTGAAGACTCAATGCATCAAAGACTGCATTTATCTTTGATAGAGACTATTGGAAGGGATAGAATGAATCTTAAAATTACAAGGAATTTAATACCTAGAACCTCAAAAAGAACAAGAAAGAAAGAATTAAGCAATCGTAGATGAAGAGTAAGTTGGCACAACTCTCCTAGCCATCTATCCTCTTCATCATCCTCATCGACAAGGTTTGATGAAGATAAATTTAGACATCAAGATAGACAGCCAAGTAGGAATGGAAGGAGAGATTAAGATAGGCATCTTAGAAGAGACAAAAATTAGGATAAAGATGAAAGTGAAGATAAAGAAAGAGAACACAAGCATAGAAGAAGATATAATGAAGGACATTAGAGGGGCCATCCTCACAATAACAAATAGTATGATGAACTCATGAATTATGATGAAGTCTTGTAGATCACTTGAAGTGTGAAAAATATAAGATATATCATTTGCATTCCAACAAGGCATCAAAGAAATAGTTGTATCAAATGACTTGATATGAACAACATTCCAAAGTTTGAGGGAGGCTATAATGTAGATCCACAACATAATCTATAAGTCTCCAATGATCCCTATGTACTAAAAAATATTGAGAATGATTAGTAGAATTTTAAGTTATTTCCATAAACACTAATAGAGTAAGTAGAAAATTGATATCAATTTTTAGAGCTAGGCTCTACTCAAAGATGAAGCACAATGCTAAAGATTTTTAATGACAAGTACAAGACTTATTCTAGAGTGTCAAATATGAGAAACCAAATTTAAGAATGAAGACAAAGAACTCATAAATCGCTTGATACATGCGCTAGTAGGTATTACTCACTTTTGCATAGATGTCCAAGGCATGGCTTCTCTCATAAGGTGAAGCTTAAACACATTATTGATGGGTTAAAAAAAACAAGAAAAATTCTTCTTGTGGTTTATGCTTAAGGAAGATTATCAGAGATGAGAGCACATGGAATCTAAAGACTTATTGATATAGTGGAAAAAAAGAAGAAGAATTCAAGAAAATAGATTCTAAAAAAGAATATAACAAAGATCCATCCATTTACAAAAAGGATGTTTATGCATGCAATACAAAGGAAGATGAAGATCCTTTGGGAGAGATGATCCAAAGAGAGACATTACCCATTCAAAAATTTGTTTATGATATAGTAGCAAAAGTTTTTAAAAATGTGGAATTCCATAGATAAAAAGTTTGTAATTGCATTGAAAATAGTAGAGGAAAAAATAGATCAAGCATTAATCAAGGAAAAGAAAAGAAATAAGAAGAAAGAAATAAATAGAGACATGTACAAGCATAATGGGAAAGTTACTACTATAGAAGAGATTGCTGATTTGGATTTAGAAGCATGTGACAAATGTGAGTTATGTTAGTATGAACATCCTAAAGGATGTTGCCCTATCATGATGCATTTATAAGAATTAGGAGCATGTGCTCTCAATCAAAATTTATTTAAAATAAAATGCTTAAGAGGTTGCCCTATCCATAAGGCAACTATCAATAATTCTACCAAAAACAACCATACTACTAAAGTGGGACTCATTCGCAACATTAGGAATAATACCATGAGTAATGGCAGAATCCGTAATCGTGGGGGATGCCACCACCAAGGTAGAAAAATCCATACAAATAACTTCATCCATATGGATATTATGTCTAGCAACCTATTTTCCTGGGAAGTGCTTCTACTCATGTGTCTTATTACTACTATCCACCAGAGTACTATAAATTAGTGACTCCATGTCCAAAATCACCTTTTAAAATTCCACATCAATCACATACTTAATAGTTACATAATTCACTTTCTTCATTTTTACCATCACCAATTCAAGAAGAGCTATTAGCTCAACCTTAAAAAAAGAATGCAACAAGAGTAGTAAACATGCAAATGGATGACTATACCAAAAATTTAGAGTTCAAGTCTAGGAAGCATTCTTTCTTTAGGATGAGTCTTACACTCGCAAAGAGAAATGGAAAGTTTGTTAGTCTAGCCAAATAAATGCATGAAATTATTGTTGTGACTCTAGCTCCAATTTCTACACCTCTAAGCTATTTAAAAAAACCCATGATTCCTTTAAACCAAAGTAGAAACATTAAGACTGTCATGCTTACCTAGGCAGTTCATGGGATGTGATATCGCATGGGCCGCGATATCGCGTACGCAATATCGTGGTGCACCACCAAGTCTATAAATAAGATGCGGCACTCCCTTGTTTCTCATTCTATGCCTATACCTTACCGAAACTCTGGTAGTTTTACCTCTCCAGAGATAGAATAATTTCCATGTGCCCACAGTAGGAACTCCAAAGTGAACGGATCTTTATTCGAGCAAATATTGTACCTGAACACAAGTTTGTGTACGGCAATAAAGACAAACTGTTGGATAAACCTTGCAGTGCATGGACTAAGCTAAATAGGCTAAATAGGACTTTATTTATTGTTATTTATTGTTTATCATTTAAATGTTTTATTAGTTAATTAATCTCTCTCAACCCTTCTCCCATAGTTAAGTGCATTCAGTACGATCGCTTCGAGCACGTGCGTTACGCTTGGTGATCCCAGTAATGAATAACGTTTGGTAACCAAGGTTGCATTGGTTCAGGGTGTGATCAGTAAGTGGGAATGGATACTAATGGTAGGTTAATTAAGGCTTAGTTAGTTAGTTAAAGTTAGTTAATTAGACTCTTCACCCTTCACCTCATTAGCATAGGAGATAAAAGATAAAAACTATAAAAATCACATACCTCAGACTTACTTAACCATACAACAGTGACAAATACAAGTAAGTTTGGGAAGACAACGAATGATTAACATTAAGTGTTCCATAAGGCATGTAGGCACTTAGTCTGCAGAGTTCGACCGGATCATGAGTGTAACGCTCGTATTCGTATGGTTGAGTATAGGGGTACCTCTCCACTCATCATTGGTGTCGTTGCCAGGGACTAAGTGTTTGTGCGCTAAGTAGAACATAGGAAATTATCCACATCATTGGGAGCTTAAACAAACCCTTAGGGTTAATTAAACAAAAAATTATATAGCAATTAATAGCACACCAAATTAGATCAAGATGTCTTCTTCTCATAAGAGCAATTCACCACCTAGGGATCATACAAGAGACTGTTGGCAGTCTAACATACATAACCATGAATCGCCAGTTCCTCAATAGCATCGGGTAGTGTATACTCATCATGATGAGTATATACTCGATTTTACATTTATCCTCCATGACGATGAACAGCTACGATGGAGAGACTTGCAAGGTAACATAGTGTTACCTCCAAATCATGTAGTCCCCAACATGTGCCTCCGTGATCTGGCATAGATAGGCATGACATAGCTATATGCTAAATACGTTGTAGATGATTTTGACACAAGGGATTACCATCCCACAGAAGCGTAATGTTTAAGGAACTCACAGCAGGAGAGCCACCATACATTGTTGGAGGGCAAAGGGGTCCTGCACATCCTAAGTGAAATTAGAGATGGTGAACCACTTATAACGGGTTCTCCATCAAATGATGTTCCCTCTCCTAACGATGGTGAGGAGGTGGGGTATCATTACCTGTACTATAATACACAACCCTGGTTTTGATCCCCGTGAATGCGAACTGTTCACTTAGGGAACAACAACACATAACAAGGACGGGCACTTAGATCGTCATCACGATCAGGGCCATAGCAGCCAAAGAGAAGGTAGGAAACATCATCATGGTGATGGTTCCCCTTCTTCTTCCCCTTCATCACATCATTCACGCTCTCCTTCCACATCAGGGCACATCCACCAAGAGCATAATGCTGAGGATAAGGGTAAGCGAGATGAGAGACCTCGACTAGAGAGTCGAGAGAGAGGACGAGGGCATTCAGAAGAATCAAGGCATGAACGAAGGAAAATTAGGGAACAACATAGACATCATAGACATCATGAGAGAGATGATCATGATGAGCCCCTACTTGTAATCCAAAGTATGCTAGATATAATGGAGGCAATTAGAATACCCACAAGGCATCAAAAAGATAGTTAGATCAAAAGATTAGATATGAATAATATCCCATGCTTCGAAGGGGGATACAACGCTGATCCACAAAATCATTTACAAGCATCCCACAATGCCTACACCTTGCAAAATATTGAGAACGAGTGGCAGAAACTAAAGTTGTTTCCTAGGACACTCATAAAGGAAGCAGAGAATTGGTATCGGTCCTTAGAGCCGAAAACCATTAGGAGGTGGAGTATGATGTTAGAATTGTTCAACGATAAATACCAAATGTACTCCAGAGTGTCTAACTTGCGTAAGCAGATCCAAGGATGGAAGTAGGGTAATCACAAACCCTTGGATGCTGCCATGGGCCGATATTATGCATTGCTACATCGTTACCTAGGCCATGGTTACGCACAGCGAGATCAACTCCAACACCTCGTAGATGAGCTAAGACATGAGACTAGGAGAACCCTTGGGACTTATGCCCAAGGGAGATTATTTGAGCCTAGATCCCATGAAATTCATCAATTATTGGAGCAAGTAGCCAAAGAAGAAGGGGAGCTATGGAAAAGAGAAAGTGCAAAAGAATATAACCACGATCCTTCCCTTCGGAAGAAGGGAGTAAGATTTTGCGATGAAGAGGATGAGTCAGCACTTGAAGAGTTGGTGAATATAAAAACCTTGCCGCTCCAAAAGTTAATAATAGAAGTGTCAGCTAAGGTAGATGAAATATGAAGCTCCTTAGATAGCAAAATTAAAATTGTCCTAAAAGTTGTAGAGGATTCTAAGGAGGAACTAAGTAGTGCCAATGATAAGAAAAAGCGGAGAGATGCAGGCCATGCACATGAAGAGGTAAGGAAAAAATTACTATCTCCGATGAGGTTGTGGATTCGAACACAGAAAATGACGATGGATGTGAGATTTGCCAATATGACCATCCTAAGGGATGTTGTCAAATAATCTCACATCTGCAAGAGTCTAGGGTGTATGCGCTCAACCCAAGACTTAACAGACGGTAGGCACCTCGAAGGTTACCTTATCCCCAAGGTAACCTATGACAGTTCCACCAACCGTTAACGTACTATCCAAGTGGAACTCTGCCACAACCCATTGGGAAACATCAGCAGTGGAAACACCCACAGTCATGGGGGATGCCACCGCCTAGACAATAATACCCTTACTAGCAACTAGACCCATATGGCTATTACGTGCAGCAGCCGATTTCTCCAAGTGACTCTATGGGTCACGCAACCCCACAATGTCACTACTAGATTCGAGAGTATTTTAGGACTCCTTCTCCTATAGAAGACACTCCACACACATACCATCCTCCAAATCCATTTGCCACTCTTACGCCGATAGTTCCACTACCACCCGCTCCAACAATGCAAGGGGAACTCCCCACTCAACCGCGACAATGTAATGCTACAAGAGCTATAAACCTTCAACCCGCTACTAGTTCTAACAACCATAAGAAGAGAAGACATTTCTTTAGAACCAAAAGCCCAAACAAGCTCTCACAACCATAAGTGGTTTAGTCTATGCACGCTCCTCCAACATACAAGGCTTCGGAGCTCCCTTCAAACCAACAACAGGGCTTAACGCATACGATTATGTTAACGCATACCATTACCTACTGGATCAAGGTAGGCCACCTTCCTAGGAAACTCTCTGATCTTGGAAGTCCCTTAATCTATCTACAAGTCGCTAGGAAAAAACCTCATAAGGCTCTTCTTGACTCAAGTTCTAGAGTTAACTTAATCACACGAGAAATGTATCAAGCCTAGAACCTACCCCAACTCAAGAAGAGCAATATCTAACTTGAGCTAGCTGACCAGTCCATCACCATTCCCTTGGGATTGGTGGAGGACATCGTTACCACTATGTGTGGGTGGTCATACCCAGCTGATTTCCTAGTGATAGAAGTTAACAACAATAAAGGGGACTTCCCAATTATAATGGGAAGGGCATGGCTAAGTATAATAGATGTGTTCCTAGGGATTCACGATTTTTCCTTGGAGATATCTAAGGTAAACATTTATGGAAAGATCGAGAAGAAGAAAGTTCTGTGCATCACATATAGTGACTCAGAGGGTGATGACATGGAGGAATGCTCAGCATCTCCTACATGCAACTAGTGTGCCCTAGAAACTCAAATACAAAGATGCTTGTATGTAGCAACCACACAACAAGTGGACACCTTGTGGTTGACAGCTAATTGAAAGTGCAACCCATCAACATGCATGGAACGAACTGGGGGAACAACTCATTACCATAATGAAGGCATAGATACATTGGAGTATGAGCATCGCCGACTTCCATCCCTTAACCTTAAAACATCAATCGGGAGAAGTTGGACACTTCTAAGAAATTCAAATAGACATTTGTTATTTCGGATCTCTCCCTTTCCATTCAATCATGGGGGAGATGGCCACCTATGCTGATCATTCGAGGCCCTCAGTTCTTTGAAGTTTTTTTTTACACATTTTTGTTTTGCATATTTTTGTTTTACAAATTTCTTCAACTTTTCTTATTTTTGTTTTACAACATCATTATACTTTTTCATTTTGTGTGTGAGTGTCTGTGCTATCCATATTGTCAAATTTGTCATTTAATAAGTGTTCTTCATGATGGTATGAATTGTTTTCCTATTGATTGCTAATGTTTGGTTTTTACCTTTAAGTTATGATGTTGATACTAAGGTATGTTTTTTTTGATATAGCAGGAAATGAGTTCACATCATCCATACATCCACAAAAGTCTATGTGCTCTCTTGGCTTGGAACTATACAGTCCCTTTTTCAATAATTAGAACTAAAATGAATTGGTGACCAGGTATTTCTCAAACTAAGAAAGGACTCAAGGCTTGAAAAGGGTGTGACTTCAAGGGAACTTGGTGCATTTGTGTTGGCCATTCTATTGGGTGCTTGGATGTTTTCTTCTTGAGTTTTCTTATCGTTTTGACATTACCCAATTATCAGGAAGCTGAGTAAATAAAAATAAGAAGTCTTTGCATGGTGTAGTTCTCATGCATAAACACATAAAAAAACAAAACACAACAACAAGAAGAAAGAAAAAAGTGAGAATTCAAAGCACACCCCTTAGACAAAATAATCATGTGGGCTACAAGCACTAGTTATGGAACTAAAATAAACATGTTCTTTCTAACTAAGGCCCTTCTCGCTTCCCATTCTCTCTTCTTCTTTATTTTGTTAGAATGGTGGTGGCTCTTGGGGGAGGCATTCTTGTTATTCAAGTGGATGGATTGGCCGAATGCATTAATGTGAAGTGACTGGATGTGGTTTGTTTGAGGCCAGACTTGGAATGGGATCTACTAAGTCACATTAATCATGAAACACACAAGGGGCTGTATACCACCTTGTTCTTGAGACTCCATTCCATTCTCTTCTTGCCATCCTTATTTCTCCATTGATCACCTCATTTTCAGTTGTATCATTAGTGTATATTTTCGTTGACACATTATTTTCTTTTTGGTAAATTCTTACGGTTAAGACTTTAACTCTTGTTCCAAATGACATTCCCAGAGCCTACGGACTCTTTGAATGTGGGTTTGTCAGGGCATTAAGGGCATGAGCCTGCTTTGGGGAGGACCCACTGGCATTCCTATTTGGTGCATCCGTTCAATTCTTCCCCTTAACATTTTTGCAATCCACTCTCTTTTGTTCATTTCCATCTTGACATCCATTTCATTGACATTATAGTTATCTCTTTTTCTCCATCTTTCTTATTTTTTTTCTTTCTCCATTCTATTGCTACCAGAGGTTCGCTCTTAGTCATGGGGGTCCTGACCCAATTTTTTTGATTTTCTCCTAACCCCTACACCTTTGGTAGTCACCATGATTATACCTCCAAATCCACAATCAGCCATACCACAACTCAGCCAATGGACCTTTCACTGAGGCAAGGTATCAACTGCATTGAAATTCATTTACCCTTGCTAATATAAGACTGTGTTGTGTGTCCAGATGGCAATCATGCAACAATGGATTGGATCTAGAGGATTGGATCATGCCAAGATTGATGACACGCTTATGGATGGATAACGAAAGATGAAATCTTGGCATTGGCAACAACATACTTCTTCTGTCTTCTCTCTTCTCTCTCAGCTACCAAATATGGCCTAATGTCGAATGTATAAAGTGTTCACTCTTGTTTTCATGAACACTAGTTTTTTCATGTTTTGTAATGATGATCAGTTCACATGTCATCCCATTGACCATTAGTTCCATTTGAGTCAATAATCCCATACCTTCCCAATATTTTGTAAGGAACTCGAGGATGAGTTTTCATTTAGTCATGGGGGTATGATGGGGTGCGATATCGCATGGGCCACGATATCACGTACGTGATATCACTTCTGCTGTGATATCACATCCCCCACGATGTCGCGTACGTGATATCACAGTGCGCTGCCAAGTCTATAAATTAGATGCGACACTCCCTTGTTTCTCATTATAGGCCTAGACCGTAGTGAAACTCTAGTAGTTTTACCTCTCTAGAGATAGAATGATTTTCATATGCCTGCACTAGGAAGCCCAAAGTGAACGAATCTTTATTCAAGCAAATATTGTACCTGAACACAAGTTTGTGTACGACAATAAAGACAAACTGTTGGATAAACCTTGCAGTGCATGGCATAAGCTAAATAGGAATTTATTTATTGTTATTTATTGTTTATCATTTAAATGCTTTATTAGTTAATTAATCTCTCTCAACCCTTCTCCCATAGTTAAATGCATTCAGTACGACTGCTTCGAGCATGTGTGTTACACTTGGTGATCCCATTAATGAATAGCGTTTGGTAACTAAGGTTGCATTGGTTCAGGGTGTGAATGGTAAGTGGGAATGGATACTGATGCTAGGTTAATTAAGGCTTAGTTAGTTAGTTAAAGTTAGTTAATTAGTCTCTTCACCCTTCACCTCATTAGCATAGGAGATAAAAGATAAAAACTATAAAAATCACATACCTCAGACTTACTTAACCATACAACTATGACAAATACAAGTAAGTCTGGGAAGAAAACGAATGATTAACCTTAAGTGTTTCATAAGGCATGTAGGCACTTAGTCTGTGGAGTTTGACCGGATCGCGTGTGTAACGCTCGTATTCATGTGGTTGAGTGTAGGGGTACCTTGCCACTCATCAGTAGTAATGAATTAGATTAAGGTAGGAATACTTCCCAAGAAAATAACTAATCTAGAAAGTCCATTGATATATTTATAGATAAATGAAAATGGAAGATGCAAAGCACTTCTAGACTCAAGTTTTGGGATGAACCTCATTTCACAATATCTATACAAGGCATAGAACCTACCATTGTTAAAGAAATGCAATATTCAAGTAAACTTCATAGAGTAATATATCCTAGTCCTATTAGGATAGGTAGAAGATGTATTAATCATCATTAGTGGTTGGTCCTACCTAGCTAATTTCTTATTTATCTATGTAGGCTAAAATAAAGGTAACTTCCTGATCATTATAGGAAGTGCAAGGCTTAGCACAATTGATGCTAATCTAGGAATTAGAAACTTATCCTTGGAAATCTTTAAGAAGGATGAGCATAGATCCATACAAGAATAAAGAGTTTTATGCATCACGTACAATGATATGGGATGCAACTATATGTAGAAGATTTAGATACTTAAACAAAGACACAGTGGCTAAGTATTAAAGAAGAGTGTAATGTAGTTTATGTATAGAAGAAGTGTGTGTATAGAGGTGCCTATACATAGCAACCAAAAAATAAGAAGAGATCCACTGGCTAACTAATAAAGAAGGGTGTAAGTTTCAAATATTCATGAAACCTACTAAGAAACACAAAAGTGCATATATAGACAAGCTAGATGAAATTGAAGTAAAGAGGCAATTTTCCTATATAGGATATCAAGAAGAAGAAGACATGGATTAGAAAAAGTTAGAGATCCTAGACAAGATTGAACTAGAGCCTATAAAACTAAATACATTACCAAACTCACTCAAATATGTGTTTTTAAATAATGGCAAACTAGTAATCATCAATGTCAACTAGATAAAAGAACAAAAGAAGAAGTTTCTTGATATTATTAACAAATGGCCAATGACCTTTGCATGGTCATACAATGAAATCACATATTACATTCACATAGATATAGCCATAAAACCATTTCATTAACTACAAAAAATATTAAATCCAAAACTAAAAGAAGTTAGCAAGTAAGAGCTTAAGAAGTTATTAAAGATAGGATTCATCTATTCAATTGTAGATAATGAGTAGGTAAGTTAACTTGTCATCATCCCAAAGAAAGATGGCAATTGGAGGATCTATATAGATTTTAGGTTATTAAATATGACTATATTTAAAAACCATTTTCCTCTATCATTTATAGACCAAGTCATAAATACCATAGTAAGCAATAAACAATATAATTTTCTCGATGGATATAGTGTATATAGTTAGATCAGAATAGCTCTAGCAGACTAAGAAAAGATAATCTTTATGAGTTGGATATTTTTATATTGACAAATAAAATTTGGTTTTTATAATGCTCCTATGACCTTTCAAAGACTTTTCCTTAGCATATTTCAAAAGAAAATTGACAATGGTTTTGAGGTTTTTAAGGATGACTTCCTTATATATGGTTCTACTTTAGAACAATCATTGGATAATCCTGGGAAAATGCCAAAATAATATGTTGAAATTAATCTTAATATTAATTGGTAGAAGAGTTATCTAATGGTCCAAGAAGACAATTCTTGAGCATAAAATTTTAGAAAAAGAGATTGAAGTAGATTAGATAAGATAAATGTTATACAAGGCATTACTTAGATGTCACAACTAGGTAAAGATTTCAAATCATTTCTTGATCATACTTGGTAGTACAGAGTTTATTAAGT
Source organism: Gnetum montanum (assembly GCA_015680685.1). NCBI lineage: Eukaryota > Viridiplantae > Streptophyta > Gnetopsida > Gnetales > Gnetaceae > Gnetum > Gnetum montanum. The sequence goes on from MNCI01018685.1 coordinate 865,759, forward strand.
ATTTCTTTAAGATTGCAAAGCCACTAGTCGAGTTGACAAAGAAAGATGCACCATTCATATGGTTTGAAGACTCTAAAAAGACTTTCTAACTTCTCAAAAAAAAAAAAAGCTAGTAAAAACTTTTACTCTTCAAGTATCATACTAGACATGTCCATTTCACATAATGATAGATGCATCTAACTACACATTAGAAGTTGTACTTACATAGCTTAATGATAAAAAAAATAATCATATTATATTTATTGTGCAAGTAGAAGCATAGCAAGGACATAACTAAACTACACCACCATAGAGAAAGAACTAATGGCTATGGTGTACATACTTAAAAAGTTTAGACATTATGTGCTTTTATATTCTATGTATGTTCACATAGATCATAGTGCCATTAGGTTCCTAATGAATAAACTAGCAATTAGCCGTTATATCGTATAATGGATTATAATCTTACTGGAATTTGATCTTATATGATAGGCTAAAAGGATACTAAGAACATAGTTGTTAATTATTTATCTCAATTACGATGAAACAAAGATCTTGATAAAGAATCACTTTTAGACTAATTTCTAAATGATTCACTAGTCACTAAAGTAGTGATGATTTTAAGTTCAAATTACAAATCATGGGTTGCAAACCATATCACTTACCTAACCGCATAATAGATCCCTACTAAAAGGTATAAAAATAAAAAGCAACAAGTTTTTCCTTTTGCCACATACTTCATTGAAATAAATGATAACCTTTACAAAATCGATGCTCATGGATTGATTTAATGGTATGTACTTAATAAAAATCAAGAGATCCTTCATGATGTTCATGAAGAATTATGTAGGGGTCATTACATAGGTAGAAGAACAATCATCAAGATCTTCGTGGTTGGGTATTTTTAACCTTCTTTTTTTAAAGATGCATAATGTTTTTGCAAAATCATGTGATAGATGCTAAAGAAATAGTGGTATGATAATAAGGTTTGAAGGACCACAATAGTTGATCCAACCATTAGAATCATTCAAAAAATAAAGAACTAACTTTACAAGTTCCATCATATTTATGTCTAATAGGCAATCTTATTAATTATCACTATTTATTATTGTACTAAGTAGATAGAAGTTGTTTTAGTACGAGATTGTACATTGGCTACAACTACAAAGTTTTTCTAGTATCATGTGGTGAATAGATTTTATGTAATGAGAGCATTAGATTTAAATAAAGGTATCCACTTTACAAGTGCTAATTTTAAGGAGCTGATGTAGTATTTAAAAGTTGAACGTAAATTAATAATGTCATATCATCCCCAAGAAAATGGACAAGCTAACATCACTAATAGGGAAATCACAAGAATTATAACAAGAACCATTAGTAAATATAAGAGGGATTAAAACACTAATTTAAATGATGCTTTATGGGCTTATCGATCTAATTGAAAAACTATCCATTTTACCCATTCAAGTTGAGCTTCATATATTGACAAATGTATGTGACTTAAACATTGATGTTGATCTAGCATAAAGAGAGCAATTGATGAAGTTAAACTTGCTAGATGAAAATGTTGTATCCACTTGGGCTTTTTTAGCTTAATTTGGAGCCTTGGGTACATTCTATGGCTTTCCAATACTTGAAGTCATCTTTAGAAGTCTATATTCAACATTTTCATAATCTATAATGTCATTTCTAGTCTCCTCTCTCCAGCTCATCAAAAATGATGTCTTGCATTATTTACCATGTCATTTCAGCCCTTATCATGATTTTGATGCCCTACTTCATCTGCAGTATTATTTGGGATCCAATTTCAATTTTTATGTTCAATGTCAACTTCAACATCAATTTCATTGTTAGCTTTTGATGTTTTACATTAAATTAGTTTTGAAGTTTTGTGTCAAATTTTCAACATCTAACATCAGTCCCATTTTCAACATTTGAGGTTAGCTTTTGTTCCTAGCTTTTGATTTTTTGTGTCAAATTAGTATGGATGTTTTACATTAGATTTTTAATGTTCAATGTCTACTTTTTTTTTTTCTCAACTTCTGATATTTTGTGTTAAATCAATTTTGATGTCTTACATTAGATCTTCAACATTTGGTGTCAATCTTATTTTTGATGTCCAACGTTAGCTTGTCTATAGCTTTTGACATATTGTATTAATCTTTCAATGTTAGGCATTAGACTATACTCTCTACATCATTTCTCCCATCCAAAATCTTATAAAAGCTTTTGGAAGATTCTACAAGTCCAATTGCATCATTTCTACATGGTCTACAAGGTGTTTTTAGCCTACATATAGGATGAAACCCTAAATGTAAAGGGGTTGACATCTATAACATTCTAGTTGTCTTTTTGAGTTTGGCACTTAATTATGTTAACAAACATTTCACTTTTAAGAGATCTATTAAGTAATTTTAGCTCTTTTTTCACTTTTCTAGTTATCCCTACTAACATATTGTATCCCTTTCATGCTATCCTTCTGACATGTGAAGATTTGCTAAGAATCAGGTTAATATACCAATCTAATTTTCCCTTTGCAATCATTAGCTACTTAATTTGCTATTGTGCTTGTTAAATCGACATTATTGCACTCATCAAAGAAAGAATGGGGTAACTTAGCTCCTCGTCAAACACCTCTGATCTCTAGTACATGTCTTGGAACATAACTTTGTAGGTTCCCTTTTCTTTGTTGTAATTTAACCTTTGCTATTTCTAGATCATTTGTCTCTCGTTTTGCCCAGATTTTCTCTAGATCTATTTTTCTCATGTTTGCCTCCTTAGTTTACACACGTTAGTTTATAGATTTATTTTCTTTTTATGATGTTTTCAAGCACTTCTCTACTACTAATCATGCATTTGCGTCATGCTATGTTTTTTCTTTGTTTACACAATTTCTATTGGTTGTTTCATGTACATGATCTTTTTGCTTAATACTCCCTGACATTGATGAAATATCTAACTCAGATTATTGGATTCATACTTCATTTTACAAGTTTCCTTTTAATTTAAGGGAGATTATCCAAAAGTTTAGTTTTTCTAGAATTCTTAGTGGCCATAAACTACTTGGCTTAGCCTTAGTATTAGGTTGTGTTGGTTTTTGTTCATTATGATGATTTCTACCATAACATCTTTGGCATTAGAATGAGGGCTTAACTATCGTAGAATTGAACATTTTCTAGGATCATTCTTTGTTCCATCTTTATATAGCTACAACATTCTTCTACTTTTTGCTACCCCTTTTCACTAAGTGTTGTTGACGTTACATCGTTTTCTATCTATGACTTCTACATTGTTTTCTTGAATATTTTTTTATCGCTAACTCTTTTTGATGTTCTATGTTAAAAATTTTTACACCACATTAAAACTCTGTGATTTCAATGTTTTCTTTAAAATTAAAGTCTTTCATCTTTTTTTTAAGTGTAAACCTATTTTTAGGGATAAATCAATGCACTAATAATAGCCCTATGAAGTCACAAAATTTCTATATTTATTACTATGACTTTATCATTTGCTTTAGGTATCTTCAAAATCTAGAAATTATTGGATCTTAGGAGGAATCAAATTTTTTCAAGTGGAGTTAGCCTAATAAACTATAAGATAACCTATGCCAAATGGGAGCTTGGCTACAACTTGACTTTTGATGTGCTCAAAATCATGGTAGAGTATGAGCATGCTTATAATCTACCATCTTTCCTTCCTGATCTTGATCATCCCATTCAACTGGATGATGAGAGAGCTAAGGATCTAGTAGATTTTGTCATGGAATAAGAAAAGATGCAGGAACAAGTTCATTTGCAAATTAAAGAAGCTAGGATGAAGAACATTCTAAATCAACCTCTTGGTCCTCACATCACTCTCAGGAAAAAAAGAGGAAATGTTACCTCTAAGTCTAACATCCACTTCAGAGATGAAGATGAAGAATAACTAGTTGAGAGAGTTGGCAAAAGTAACCTCCATTCCCATCATATCCATCATGTTAACATCTTAGCTATTCAAAATAGTACATCTAGATCTATTCCACTCCCTACTAAATCATTTAGTCTTTCTATCATCACTACTTCATGTTATCAACTCTTTTCATCTAACAAGGTCAATATTATGCACTCCATTTTCTAGTCATTGATTCCACCTTTTGGAACCACCTTTTATTTCACTCCTTAGCCTCAACCCACTATACCTCCATTTTAATTGTTTCCATTGTCTACTTTTGCTTCATAGCCATTTGGCATTCCACAAGCCATAAGTACTTTTCCTTTTCCTATATACTCCTCCAACCTTATTTTCTTGGGTTTACTTGTTCCAACTTTAAGTGGATTTATACCTTATGTGCCTCCTCGTCAAACTTCTTCATCATTATGGTTCCATTTGTCATCAATTCCCCTGGAACAGATCTGTAGCTTCTTGTACTATTTAATGACATGATGTTCCATCTTCAAAGTAATGAAGACAAAAAAACAAAGGTGTTCAGCTTACAAGGAAATGCTTTTATTTTTTTTTTGATAAGGTCTTAAATGATCTCATTAGCTCTGCAATCCCTCTGCTAATCTTACATAAGGGAGTTTCATTGCCTACTTTCACTAAGTATAATGGACAAATGGGAGATCCCATAAATCTTATGGTCACATTCAAAAATGAATGCATGCTTTTGGGTCCTTACCCTCATATTGTATTAAGATGTTTCTCTATTTCACTATTTGAAAATGCTTTGAAATGGTATAGGTCCCTAACACATGGATCTATAACCTCTATAGAGAAACTTCTCATAGCCTTCATTGAACGCTTTAAGTTTAATATGTTTTAAAATACTAGCATCATGTCTTTTGTTAGCATCAAGAAAGCTTCAAATAAACCCATCAATAAGTTCATTTCTCAATGAAGAGTAGCACGAATAAAATTATCCTATTATTTGGATAAATGTCAATTGCAAAACATCTTTGAAGTAGTTGTTATTAAACATATTTAGAAGAGGATGGCTTACCCTAAGTCTCATTCTTTGAATGATGCTTTCTTTGTTACCAAACACATTGAAAAAGCAATCATTCAATGCAATGACCAAGAATTCATAGTAGTTCATAACAAAGCTACCAAGGTTGCTAAACAAGAGAAGATGCCATCAACTTCTGCAGGTGTCTCCTCTCTTTCTAAGGGATAAAACAATGTTCCCTTAACTACTTTCTTATCTACTCAACCATCTAGACCTTGTAGGATTGGAGATTAGTACACCAAGATACCCATGAGATACTCTTTACTTGTAAACAGTCTTCTTAGAGATGGCCATCTTAAGAAGAAGCAAGTCTCTAATCAAGTGAGAGAATGCTTTTGTCGCATTTAGCTGATAACCACGGAAACTTTTCACTGTCAAGAAGGAGACATTAAGGTGCCTAAGTGGTATGACTATCGCAAATACTACTATTATCATGAGACTATTAGATATGATACAAACAATTGCAGAAAGTTGATAGATGTTGTCTAGGACCTTATTGATAAGGGTAAGTAGTGGTGGAAAGTGATCCATCCATTATGCATCTAGCCAATTAGCAACTAGAAGTATTTCAAAAATCCTTGGAAGCTGTAGGAGTAATTTTGGCTTTCAAGCCTAAATACAAAGCTAGTAAGTCTCCACTTGAAGAATCTTACATCATTCATTGGTTTGACTATAATGAAAATAAGCAGTCATCATTGTAACCTCAAAAGTTGCATGTGATTCACTACTCTAACTACATCACACCATCTAAGCCAAAACATTCATCGTCATATCCTTATCATATTTATGCTACCAACTCTTATCAATCCACTTCCACTCAACATTTACCATCATTTGCTTCCCATCTTATTGCATCTCATTCTAAACCTTAGAGTACTATTTCATCCATTACACCTCAAATAGCTTTTTTCCCTTCATCTCATGTAAAGATTATGACCTATAGTCAACAGACCAATGAGTCTTGCTTAGCTAAGTAGAAGGAGAAGATAATGATGCCTCTAAGAAACCTTCTAAAACAACAAAGTAGGTTTGTTTTTAGTATCGATAGGAGGCTACATCTTTAAGTGGCCTCTTAGCTTTTTCTAATACTATATAACTTGTTATGGTAGCACCTACTCTAAAACTATCTTAGCCTATAAATAGTAAGATCCTATAGTAGATGATCTCTATTTTTCATTCCAAAGATACCAACTTATTCTTGTATAACCTCATCACAACCTTTGAAGAATATCAAGTTATAGTATATGATGTTCTTGGGAGGATTGTGGTCTTAGGTGACATTCTTACTTGGACAGAAGATATATTCTCTTTTCTACAAGTCCGTCATTATGTATCAAATAGTCTAAATTTTTGTGGTAAGAACATCAAGATAAATTTAAAGACAAGGGATATCTATGAGCTCCCACTTTACATCATTGTTAAAGTATGTCCAGAAGCTACAGTCCCACTTAGACATGTTGATGATGGCACTAGATTAAACATGATCACATGGATTGTTATCAAGTTTCTTGACCTCCAAAATCAGGTAGTGTTTAATGAAACTTGCACTAACCTCATTTTCTTTAACGATATGTGAGGAGAGGTTATAAGTTTCATGAGGATTTTGTTAGTGGTAGGTGATGCTATGTAATCTGACATCATCTTCATGAAGATATGTAAGTGTCCTAATATTAATGGCATACTAGGATGTCCCTAGCTAGCTCAACATAGAGTTATGTCTTCTCCTATACATCAGGAGATACACATACACATTCGCTAGTGTAAGATGATTATCTTGGTGGACAGAAAAATTCCTTATGTCTCTCGCTTAGATCGAGAAGCACATTCCTATCAGCTTAATGAAAAATTGGTTGAAATATAGCTTGAACCTATAGGGAAGCCTATAGTTCTCTACTCTTCTAAGAAATTTGAGGCTACCTTTGATTCTACAGACTTGAGCAACAAGTCTTCTTTTGATGTTAATTTCATTGACTTAGGCTTTGGTGAATTGGACATATCTTCACCTAAGAAGAAGGATTATCATTATACTTCTTACTCAATTGCTTAGAATTTTATTATGCATATGGTAACCTTAGATCCATAAGCTTTAGTAGTTTTTTTTTTTGTTTTTTTACCATATTTTGTTTCCCATTAGGTGGTGGTCGTCTACTTGTATATGTTAGAATGTTTCTTTTAGTTGTCTTTTACTATTTGTTATTATTAGGCAATGGAGGTTAGTGAATTTTCTTAAACATTTTTCTTTAATTATTTTTTATTAATGGGCAATGTTAAATTAACAAATAGTTACTAGCTTTGATATGTCACATCACCTCTAGCTATTACCACATAGTAAAATGGCTATGTCAAAATTAACCTGAATGCTGATTTTTCATTTCTTTTTAAAATTGTTTACAAAATTTTAATGCACATCATAAATTTTGATATAACATTAAACATTCTTGATGTTTTATACAATGTCTTGCATCAAACATAAGTGATGCAGAAAAACATCTTTACAACATTGTGCTTAGCGTCTTTGTTAATTTGCATTGACATTGGTTCATTTGTTGATAGCCTCTAGCCACTCTCTCTAGGGTCTACATATGAATAATTAAGATTAAATGATGTAGTTTTATTTTATTTTATCTCTCAAATGGAATAAGATAAAATGAATACTTGAAAGTCTTAGTGCTTACCCTAAGTTTGTTCATAAATCTCAAGTATTCACTACTCTATCTTCTCCAAGCTCAAGTTAGTTGTGTCTAACTTATTAAAAGTTGAACTTGGGATTTTAGATAGAATAGTAGCACATTCTTTCTTTTATGCCTTTAGCTCTTCTTGGGAGATATCATCTTTCCCTTCTACTACTAGTTCCTCTTTAGGATTCCTCTATTCCTCTGGTAATGTAAAAATTACCAAATTTTATGCTAAATCTTCAAATAATTCTTCTAGATGTATCTATTTAATAAAGAGACTCCTTATTTTTCTATGTATATAAAGATCTTTATTCTTTTTTAATAACTTGCGGTACTTCCTTTTGTACCACGTCTTATTAGTTTGCTATTTCTCCCCCAATTGTCCCATCCTATAGCTAAATTCCTTAAGCTAGTCATTGCACATGTCATTGCAAGCATTGACTGTTTTCTTTTCATTAAGGCTCTCTGACATGCTGCTACTTTATTTCTTTCTATTTAGTATGCATGGGGAGGAAGGTTATGCTGAATAATGCTACTACCTTGAACCTCTACTTTTAGCAACTGAACTTGGTTTGACAACATCTATAATTGTCTATCACTTCCTTCTTTATCCTTTCATGCTTGCTCTAATAAATCTAGGAGTTTGACATTGGTGTTGGCATTATTAATGGCCAACACTTCCATATCCTTAGTGTAGTTGAGGACAACAATTGTTTTTTCTATAGAAATATTTCTGATGCTACATCTATGTTTATTATTCAATCATGAAAAGTGACGTGATTCCCATCTAACTTTATGTTTATTTTTGCATTTCAACCAAGATAACATCATATTCTCTACATCTAGCTAATGAACATTATTCTACAACAATAGTGTTTTTAACTCATCTTCTTCTGGAGATAATAACTTTAACTTTGCTGCTATATTTTCTGCTAGATCTTCTAACATCATCTGTTTGTCTTTAACATAAGTCCATATTTTCCTTTTTATATCTAGAAAAAAGAAGAAAATGATTAAGTTTTTTTAATGTCAAAATATGATCAATGTAGAAACTTTCAATGTTGTGTCATTTATAGTTATCATATGATGTGAAAAGTCTTGAACTCGGTACTTCCTTGATCCACTTGCAAACCTCTATGTTAGTTAGAACTAATTTGCTAAAGGTGTGATGTCTATAGGAGGTTGAGGAGGAAGTTTAAATTATAGAAGTTCATCCCTTTTCCTATCTCAGCCATCTTGCTCTTCTTGGCCTATTTCATCAAAAGGTAAATCAAGAAAGTTAGAAAAAGTCATAATTTTTATTTCCCCTTCTTTTTCTTCTAACTAGAATAAGTTTTCCAAGAAGTTTTTTTTCCTCTTGGCTCATACGTTCCTTTTATCCTTTAGGAATTGAAGGAAGAGTAGAATGTAGACTCTTTACTTCACATTATAGAGCTCTCTTTTCTCTTGCAACTTTTGTAGTAAAAAAATGGTTAAGTGTTAGCATTGCATCATTTTTTTGGGATTTTGAAACAAGAAACTATGCCATGTCAAAGACACTTATTGAAAAATTTACATAAAAACTAACACAAATACTTATTCTTGTTTCTAGTTTCTTCTTAGAAATATCAAACTGTTGACATTAATGAACAAATTACTTCCTCTGGAAGATTTTTTCTCTTCCTTAACACCTTTTCTTTTTCAGTGGTTCTAGGGATTCTCTACAAAATCACATCTTTTCCTGCCTCTATGTCTACACTTATTTTCTTTTAGGGTTTTCAATGGTTTTAGACATTGAAGACCCAAAGTTATTTATGGTCTTTGACATTGATGTCAAAGGACCACCATCTTCGATAGTGTAAACTAACATCAAACTTCCTAAGTGTTGGTACAATGGAGGCTTGAAGTACTTCTAAAGTAATGTTGGCTTGCTTCTTTCCTCCATGGGTAAATAGTATTACCACTACTCTTATTAATTTATAATATAAACCAAAATTGAGCCTTTTGCTCACCATTTTCTTCTTATCTTTTTTGTCCTCTTGGGATAGGCTTTTTTTTTATGTTTTCAACTAGCCCTTGATAAATTACTGGTGTCTAGTCAGCTACCTCCCTTGGGTCATTAACTCATATAGTTGGTACAAACTCCTATGGGCTAGTTTCCACTTTTGCTCAATCTTATTACAAAAGAGTCTCTCTATAAAAAAAGGAAACAAATTCTTTAATTCTTCATGCTTCCCCTTATTGATGTTAATGGTGTCTCTCTTCTATGATTCCATCCATTTCTACACCACTACCAACTTTGCTAAATCTATCTTGGTGTTATCAATCTTTATTTTCCTTTCTAGAAATCCCAACCAATACATTAGTGTAGTTGGATCCCAAGTGATCATCACTTGTTTTAGGTTTACTTGCACCAACGTAGCTCTTTATTATTCCCACACATTCCACTGACTAGGGTGAGGATGCTTTAAATCCAAAGCACACAAAATTCTTGTCCTATTAAACTTTCCAAAATATTAATTCCCTTACCTTCAAAAAGCTACTTTTGGACACTTTATGCCTTACTAGTGGATGTTACCTCATATTCTTCTACTTCTCACATGACGTTGATAAATTTTACATCGTTAATGTTTATTTGACTTGCAAGTAAGCATAAATTTCTATTATCCAACCTGATTTTCTCTTCTTAAAAAATAGCTAAACATGTAGAACTGCTTTTTAAGCTTTTGCTTACCTTTTGGCCTTAGGATAATTCTTGACCCTTTAGCCACTCTACGTTTTCTCTGTGGACCTCATTCTATGATGGATGAAGCCATCCCTTGCTTTCATATTCATGCTAAAATCTATGTATCTTTAGAGTCTTGTACTATGCATCGAATTAAAACATCACCTAAGGCCTCCAATTCTGATGTTGGGATAAGTCTTGTAATAGATTTTAGAGGAATGCCAAATGATCAAGACTTTGGACATCTAGATCATAAAATTTATATCATGCAATTTCAAAGTTATTATCTTTAGGTAATAAAGATGAAATCTTTCTTTTAGATTCTAATCTTTTCTAATGCATTTCTCTAGTGGTTTGTGTCTCTAGTAACAAAAATCTTTTCTAATCTTTTCGTACCAAAGCAATGTCCAATACTACCATATGGAAATGGGTGATGCAAAATTTTAGCAACGTAGTAGTTCCCTTGCTTGTCCTCAACTTTGGGAGCATCAGTTTTTTGTTCTCAAATAAAGGCTTGGCTAAGATTGGAACATGCCTCCTCCATTTGTTCCTCAAGATACTTCTTTCATCCACAAGAAAGAAGTACATGGCCTCAATTACTAGTAGTCTAGGTGTTATGACACCCTTGCAAAATGTCAACAAATTAACTTTAGTGTTAAAAGCATAGTTTTTTGTTGAAACTTCGTGTTGTTTGCACATCAAAACTTCATGTTAAAACTTGTTACAGTCTACATTATTTTTTTCTATTACTTTGATATTGTACATTAAATTTGACTTGGATGTTTCTTGTTATTTGCTCTTGGTATTTAGCAAAAAAAAAAACCCTCCTTACAAAATATTAGCTTTAATGTTTTACATAAATAGATTCTATGCAAGGTGTCAAAATTTAAATATATGTTTGATGAAAATGTCTATAACTTTGATGTTCTACGTTATTTCTTTTGACGTATGACATTGTTTATTTTCTGCATAGTGTTTAATGTCAGATTTTGACATTTTGCATCGAAAGTACCTTTGACATCTCATGTCATTTACACTTATTAATTCATAAAAACACTCTCTTGCTATCACATCGAAACCTTGCATTGAGTTCATCCTGCATTATGTTCTTTGTGACAAAAAACCCAAAGATCATGTTTTTCTTATGATTGTACTAAAATTATTGCAAATCTACCAATAAAAACATTGATTTAGTTATATTTCTATCAATACTACTTAATCTACTTTTTAGATTTAGCTAAAAATAGCATGAAATTCCAAGATTTGTTGCTCTAGTTACACCATTATATAGAACATTGTAGCAATGATATTAACTTTGAAAATCTTGCAAAATTTTGTCATAAAAGTTGCATGAAAGCTCTGATTTTGTTGCATCTTCAATTTATTGGCAAAATAAACACTAAAATTAACACATGCATTCAAATTCTAGTTGTAGATTTGAAAAAGGCTTAAAAATGTCTAAAACCTAAGCTACACGATGGGGTTCTTGATCCCCATGATAAAAAAGACTAAAATGTCAAATTTCTAACTTTAATCTATATTAAGCTACCAAACAACATCAAATCCAATATCTATTTTGCAATACCTAGCTAAATCTTTTAGAATTTTAGCATATTCTAAGACATCTATCATAGTAACACTATAGAATAGTAATAAAACTAGATAAAAATTCCTAACTAGGATTTGGGTAACTAGCAGATGAGCTATTGGAGGAATTGAGTAGGGTTGAGGCAATCCCCTACTACTGCTAGATCAACCTTTGGTCCCTTATTTTCCATTGCTACTACCAGTTGCCATGTCATTTTCTAGAGGTTATGGTTTGTTGTCACTTTCACTTGCTCATGCATTGATTCTCAGCTTCACTTGATGAAAACGTATGGTTTGTGCCTAATTCTTTCCCTTGTAGTTGTTTTTATACTATAGAATTGACATGTGCCCTTGGAATTTTGATGTTGCTTTCTTATTTTTGATGATTTCTCCTTCAGATAGCAAATCTGACCCTCTAATTCTTATCCAAGTGAACATGGCTACTTGTCCAAAGTTCCTACTTCAATCTCTAATATTGAGTAACCCTATAGGTTATGTATGTAGAACACTAGATTCCTCTTTCTTTGGCTTAATGTTAAATTTAGCTTCTCTCTTATCCTCTTTAAATGTTACTAAGGATGAATTCTTATCCTAGTCAAACCTCTCTCTTTGGGATTGAGAGCCTATTCTAATAATGATTAATTGATTAATCTTCTTCTGCTAAGTTACAAAGAAGAACATAAAACCCTTCAGCTTAGTATCCTTCTCTCTTTAGATCTTTGGGAGTCTATTCTAGCAACTTTGTAGAAGCATTCAATGGCTTTCACTTGGGGATATAGTGATATGCATGGTCAAAATCCAACGCTTGTTCAACATAACATCATATTAAAAGAAGATTTCAAACCTGTTAAACAAAGTTTAGGAAACTTTTTCTTGCTATAGCTTTTGCTATAAAAGAAAAGATAACAAAGCTCTTCAATGCTAGATTCATTTGTCCTATAGACTATTCTAATTGGGTTTCTAACATTGTTGTAGTTGCCAAGAAGAATGGTGGTTGACTTTCAAGACCTTGATAAAGTTGCTCTTAATGATGACTTCCCTTTGCCTAACATTTATCAACCAGTTGATTCTATAGTTGACCATGCTCTTCTATTGTTCATGGATGGATTTTCTAATTATAACCAAATCCAAATAAATCTAGAGCACTAGCACTATATCACATTCATGACTCCTTGTGAAGCATTTTGTTACATCAAAATGCCCTTTGACCTTAAGAATGTTGGAGCTACATATCAAAATGTTATGAATTTTATCTTTAATGACTTGATGTTTGATGTAGTTAATGATTATTTTGATGACTTGGCCATCAAGTCTACCTTAGCTACTAATCATGCTTCTAATGTAGACCAAATTCTAACTTGCTTTGAAAAGTTTAACTTGTGTCTTAATCCCAAGAAATGCATTCTTGGAATAATTATGGACAAAATGTTAGGTTACCTTATCTTGCAATATGATATAACTATTGATCTTGACAAAGTCAAAGCTATCCTAGATCTTGCACCTCCTAAGGAAATTTGAGGTATGCATATCTGCCAAGGTCATCTCCAATCAATTCATCATTTCATTTCTAATATTATTGATCACCTTCATTTATTAATTCATTTTCTTTATAAATCCACTTCTTTCATTTGGGATGAAGAGTGCCAAAAGGCCTTTGATTTCCTCAAAGAACCTTTATCCACTCTCCCAGTCTTACATCCTTCACAATTCGATCAATCCTTTTATCTTTACCTTTTCAAGTCTAATTATTCCATCTCCACCATGCTCTTTCAATGATGAGAAGATGGAGTTGATCTTTCTATATACTACATATCTCAACCTTTTTTATATTATGAGACTAGATCTTTAATATTGAAAAATCTTACCTAAGTCTTATCTTCGTCCTTAAAAAGTGAAGACACTATCTTCTAAATGCTAAGGTCTTTGTTATTTGCAAAGATAACATTCTCAAAGTTATGGCTAATAATCCTCTTGAAAATCATTTCTTGACTCATTAGAAGACTTTTCTTATAGAATTTGATCTTTTTTTCTACTCTTAACACTTGATCAAAGGTTAAGCTATAGTTGATCTTATCTCTTCTTCTAGAATAATCGGTATTGTTCATAGCTTATAACTTGATGTTGGAGATTCAAATGCTATCCTTTATGTTGATGAATCACACACATCTTTTGGATCTAGTATAACTTGTATTATTATTCTATCTACTAAGCAAGTTCTTTATAAGGCTTACAAGCTTGATTTTCCTTGCACTAACAATGTTGTTGAATATGAGGCTCTCATACAAGATCTCCAAATAACTTTGTAGAATCAATTTAAAATTATTACTATTTATAGTGGCTCATAGCTTATCATAAATCAAGTTAATGGTGACTATGATTATTAGGATCCTCACTTCATTCCTTATCTTCAAATGGCTAAGGAACTTATCGTTTCCTTCTCTATTGATACTTTAATCCATATTTCTCATTATAAGAATATGCTAGTTGATGTACTAGCAACTTTTACCATCCATGATGATCCTTTTTGTATGGAAGATTAACTTGTTCAATCCATTTTCTTGACACTTATCATGCAATCTCCTAACGTATTTGTAAGCACTATCAATATGGAAGATGATAATCAATAATATGTTGATCTTCTCCACTATCTTACAACAAGAGAAACTCCTAATCATCTTATGCTTGCTCAAAAGGATGTCTTGCATAAACTTAGTTAACAGTTTTGATAAGTGAATTACAATGTCTTTTGTCAAGTTTCTTTTATGCATGTGCTTCTACATTACCTTAATCTTGTATATTCTAAGATAGTCCTTGATAAAGTCCTCTTAGGAGTTTATGGTGAATAGTTAGGTTCATGCTCCCTAGCTGCTCACATCATTTCTTTGGACTATTGGTGGCCCACCTTAGGTAAAGATGCCTATCACCTTGTACTTCTTAATGACATATTTCTCTCATCCTTGTTCATTCACAAGAGCTTAACATGTCTTAGATCACATGGTCCTTTTAGAAATGGGGTTTGGATCTTATTGGTGTTATTAGTCCTCCATTAATTGGGCATTAATTTATCCTAAATACTCTAGAAGACTCCACTAAGTTGGTAGAAGTTATTTCTTTGCATTCATTTGAATCCCACTCCATCGATCGCTTCATTCTTGATCATATTAAAGCTCACTTTGACATACCCCTCCAAATTATAATTAATAACAAACCTTAGTTCAAAAGTAAGGAGCTAGATGATTTCTATTCCATGTATCACATCAATTAATTATTTCTTTATTTTACCATCCTTAGTTTAATGGATAGGCTAAGTCTACTAATAAAAATTTGATAGGCTTTCTCTGTACCATGGTCAATAAAACCCAATGCAACTGGCACATAAAGCTATCTCATGTCCTTTGGGTTTATCATATTACTTTTTGTACAACTACCAGTTACACTTCATACTTTCTAACCTATGATTTTTAGGTGATCTTACTAGTTGAGCTCTATATTCCATCTCTTCACATTGCTCTACATGATTGGTGTTTATATCAAGATAACAATATCATGTGATGCATTGAGTTGGATCTTCTCAAAGAATATCAACAAGTTACTCTTCATCACCTATGTGAATATCAAGCAGATATCTAGCACCACCACTATAGACACGTTGAAGTTAAAGATATCCATGAAGATGATCTAATGCTATGCCATTTTTTGAACTCCAGAGATACAAAGTTCTCTTCCAACTAATATGGTTCTTTCTAGATGGTTCAAACTATAAAAAATGGTGTCTACATCCTATCTAACTAGGAAGGATGTTAGTTTGTAGATCCTATCAAGAAGAGCTGTCTCAAGTGCTACTACATGTAGCCATGCTATAACATTGAATTTGTTGACTATCCAAGACCAAATGAGTATTCTTCCTTAGCAGTTTGCTATCTACTATGATAGGATAATAGGTTTTTTCTAGGCTTTGTTTTTCTTGCATAGTTTTGCTACCCCATTTCTATCTTATATTTCGATATTTATCTATCTATTTTCTTTCTATTTCCCTATGCTATCTATCATATTCTACTCTACATGCTCCACACAACCAATGAGGTTTTTGAGTAACTTAAATTTTCATTACTTCATATGAGAGTATGATTGAGCATATTATTGAGTGGAACAAGGAGGGACTACTTAATCATATATATAGCATACCTTTCAGCCATATAGTATGTAGGATTTATCCATGTCCTAGTTTTATAGCATAAACCTATCCTCATGATAAGTGTATGGACAATATCTTTTTTTTTCTCCCTTGCCTTTTTTTTTACTATATAATTTTACATACTATCACTTCTACTCTCCCTGTACTATATTTCTCTCTTCTTCCTTTCATCCCTTATTCTCATCTATTTTCATTCCTCTTTATATTCAACATTAGTTATGTTGAACAAGTGTCTCTTCCTTGATGTAGTGGGAAAGTATTTAGGGTAAAGTCATGTAAGAAATGTGAAATAGGCATATGAGTGAGGTAAGGGAGAGGTTAGCTTTAGAGATCTAGCCATGTCTCACTTCTGCAACATAGCATCCCATCATTGGTGCATCAACGATGTCCCTAATATGTTTTCTCTCTACTTTTTATTACTTACTTTTTTTCTTTTCACTTTCTTCCTTTTTTATCTATCCTTTTCTCTTTTTTATGCTCTACATTGATGAGGTCTAATGAGTATCTCTGCTTTACTATAGTGAGGATGTGATTGAGATAATTAAGTGGATTAGAAGATGCTTTATTTGCACTTGTATGTGTTATTTCTAGGATCTAGTCACATCCCACTTCTATGATGTAGCGCTTCATCGTATATGTATCAGCGATATTCCAAACTTTCTCGCCTACTCTCCTGCTTTGATGAATTCTTTTGCAGGAATGTATTAGCTTGTATCTTTTCTTGATGGATTCTCCTTTAGCTTTTGAGTAATATTCATCAAGAGAGATCAATGGTGTATCTACTTTACCTTTTTTAGATTAAGTCAAAGACTTGGGTATATTCTATGGCTTTCTAGCACTTCAAGCCATCTTTAGTAGTCTAGATTTGATATTTTACATTATCTGCAATGTTGTTTCTAATCTCCTATCTCCAGCTTGTCCAAAATGACATCTTTCATTATTTGTTATGTTATTTCAGCCCCTCTTACAATTTCAATGCCTTACATCATTTGCAATGTTATTTCAATCCACTTTTAGTTTTAACATTCGATGTTAGCTTCAATGTCAATTTCATTATCAACTTATGACATTTCATGTTAAATCAATTTTGATGTTTTGCATTAGATTTTGAACATCCAGCATGAATCTCATTTTTTATGTTTAATGTTAGCTTTCATTCCTAGTTTTTGACATTTCACATCATATTTTTGACATTCAATGTAATGTCCCATCCCTTGTTAAGGTGGAAACAATTGTAAACAATGTAATTAACCTTCAAATGAAGGGGCACCTTGTTATGAGGAGCTATAATTATTCATCTATCCCTCAGGAAAGGGTTTGACCTATGCCATTTAAGGACAGGGTTAGAGGTTGTGCCAAGCATCGAGTTGTGGAGCCAGGAGAGGCAAGTAATGAGAGTTGGATGAAGTAAGATAGAAATGGACTGATCACCCCTTTGGTAGGACAACCTAACCATGGTGGTAGTGTTGGATTGCCTCTTAGGCTTAAGTGGCATAGGAAGACAACTTAGAGAACATTACAAGACTCTTTTCTACTAATAAAATTTTTCCATTTTCCTTGTTTCATTCTCAGTACCAATTATTTATTTACAAGTTAATTCATTTATTAAATATTTACAATGTTTTCAATATATTATCTAAGAAAATAATGAATGCAATAAATTAAGTGATTGTCTTTTTACGACATCTGAAAATGGGATGTCACATTTGGTATTAGAGCAAACCACAATTTAGGAGCCAAAGTGGAAGAAAAACCTTATTTTATTGTTATTGTTATTATAGAACACAAGTACATTTAAGCAAAATAACAAAATGGAAGAAAATATTATTTTATTTTATTTTATTTTGTAATAAAGGAGGAGTGAGAGGAAGTACATCTACGTAGGATATAGAAAAGGAAGAATAAGGGAAAGAAGTAGAATGAGAAAATGTAGGGAAGGCAACTATGATTATTTATTATGATCAAATGACTTATGAAGATCTATGACTATCTTCAATTGGGATTCTCTTTCTTTAGTAGTAGCATATGTTTTGCTAAGCACTACTTTGCATCTAGCCAGTTCGTCACACAATTGTTTGATATACTCAGTCACACATCTTGCTATAGCTTCTAATTACTCTTTTCTTTTAAGTTGGGTCTTCAACATATCCATCTGTATTAATTGATCATCCATGTCTTTTTGCCATTCCTTCTCCTTTCTCTATAGAAACAACATTTAAATTATGAGTTATGAGCAAATAAATAAACAAACAAAAAAAAAAATTACCTGAAATAGATCATTATCAATTTGGAGGAATCGTTCATGAGTCTCTAGATGGCAAGCATAGCATGTTGCACTTTCCAATTCTCCTAAGAGTTACTCTAGATCTTTTACAATATTTGGAGCATGCTCAGAAATTGGATGCGAACATGATGGAACTCTAGCCTATATTAAATCATAATCTACCCTAAAGTTGCATGACCAAGACTCCTATAGATGGTAGACACCCTCACGAATAGAATAGGGTTTATTACTAGAGATTCATTGACTAATGTGCCAAAGAAGCACAAGTTCTTCTTTAATAGCCACCCTTATCTTTCCCATCGAATAAGAAGATATCTTGAGATAGAGAAAGAAGAAACCATTGGAATAGACTTAGAAAATAATGTTGGTGCTACCTGTGGAAGAGAAGCTCTTCTAGGTGTCACAGAAAAAGAAGGCATGACTAGTGATCTAGGTGATGGAACCGAAGATTCTTCGAAAGTCGTCCCTAAATCACCTCTATCTATCTCTTAGATAAAGTATTGTTACTTCATAGACCTTTGCAACAAAAAAAATCAACATCATACAAAGGAAAGAGGGAAGTATTCAAACTTTTGAATAACTAAAACTTATCTCTGGTTGCTTTTCCTTATCTCATCTTAAAATTTATCGAGTTTGTTGGGGTTGTTGTTGAGCCTGTTGTTGCGTATGTTGTCTTATAGCTACTGGACTACCAAAAATTTGCTTAATAAGTTACTTTTGCAAAAAAAAAAAAAGAAATTTACTAGAAAACATAAATATATAGATAAGACATTAAACTAAGTAAGTTATATTTAAATATATACCTTGGGAGTAAAAAGTGTGATTTGTTTTTGTGATTGAACCATATCAAAGGTCAAAGTACCTTAAATGTCTTCAACTTATGCAACCCTAGCACTCTACATTGGTTCATTTTGCAGCCTAGATTGCACTGTCAAAATACATAAAATAAAAACATAATCAACAAAAAAGGAAATAATAAGAACTTGAAAATACCTCATTAATTTTCTCCTAATTCTGAGCATGTCATAAAGCTAGTTGACCTTTCTTGACACCCATAATCTTACTTCTTGTAACTCTCTCATCTTTGAAAAATTCAGGGCATAAGTGGGGATTGTAGTGAGTAAAATATTTTTTGGATGATGATAACTTAGGATCATACACATGATCAAGGGTATACAACATAGGGTATAGGATTTGAAAGGATTTTACTGCGCAATAGTAATTTTAGTGATGGCATTATACTAGACAAAGAAACAAGACAACAACCAGTCATAAATTCTACCGGTTATGGCACCATGAAGTATGAAAATTAAATAAGAACTAACATTGGATTGTTGTCTATACCATAAAACCTTGCTATTAATAAATAGACATAAATTAAAGTGAGCCCATTAATGAAATCTTCACAAACAAATCGGCTTTTGCCAATGGTAGAATTAGTAACATAATTAGATAATTTCTTCTTACAAAAAGATTTAAATTTTGGGAAATAAGTTGAAGAAATTAAAGGATCCTCTTCTTGCTAAAAACCTAAGGTTACTTGAATAGCAAGAGGAAGGATTGTTATTACTCCAAAAACTAAATGGGAAGAAGAACTTCTTTTACTATTATATTGTTCACACCATTCCATAAGAACACCCTTGCAATGAGAGAGTTTAAAAATTGGAAAAATAAGTAAATCAGCTAAGGTAGAAGTGGTAAGGTACTGAAAACCCTCTTCCCAAGTAAGCTATGAATACAATCAGAAGTAGAGAGTACATTATTTTGATGTAAAATAATATTGGACAATTGAGAGCTACCTAAAGGAGTTTGAGGTGAAGCTTGACATTTTGGAGTCATGATGAAGATGGTTAAAGTTCTTTGATGATAGAAAATATTCAAGCTTCTCTACTATTAATCTTCTACTAATATTGAGTTGTGATAGGCAAAATCATCTTTCTTCTTATATTTATAATACAATTGTAAGAAATCTTAGTAAAAGCAAAGAGAAAGTTATAACTTAAGGTAACTAAAGATTTAATAAAAGCTAATGTATATTTTTTTAAAAAGAAAAAGCTAACATTTACTTTTTGTTTCTAAAAGCTAATGTTCACTTTTTCAAATTTTATGATCTTTACATTTACTAAAGTGAAATTATCTATAATTTAACTTGAAGTACTCTTTGAGATGATTCCAACAGTATCAATTTCATCAAAATTCGACTTACAGTTTGAAAGATACAGTAATTCTTGGGTATGTGTAGTTTAAAAAAATTTAAAAATAAAAACTTTTTTTTTATTTTAAATTTTTTAAAAAATTAGGTACAAGGTCTTAGGTTCAAACCTGAGCCCCAATAATTTTTTTTAAGCACTTGAAAAAAATATTTGATTAACCACAACTAGGCTTACGGCCAGTCATGGTAAGCTATGGTTGTCAAGGACTAGCCCTTGGGCCAACCCCAAGGGCACCTGAAAGCCACATGCTATGCCTACCCACACTACGGCCACCCACACCATGCCGTAGGACATTGTGTTATGCCACACCTACCTTTACTACATTGTGCCTCACCTGCAGCTTGCCGATTGCCTGCCACGCACACTGCCGATCACTACCTCCGGTGTCGCCAATCACTGCCTTTAGCGTTGCTGATAACTCTCTCCAATGTTATCAATAATTTCTTTTAGCACCATTAATAATTGCCTCTAGTTTCACCAATCACTACCTTCAACGCCGTTGATAACTATCTATAACGCTGCCAATAACTACCTCCAGTGCTATCGATAACTGCCTCTTCAGACATTGTCAATAATCGCCTCTATGGACATCGCCGATAAGCACCTCTCCACATGCATGCCTTGAGACAAGTTGCGCTACGCTTAACCAAGGCCACGTGGGCCCTACAACAGGTCGTGCTTACCCTACAATAGGCTATGCAGGCCTAATCAAGGGCTACATTGGCCCAATATGGGCCACAAAGACCATGTAAGAAGTTGCATTGCAAGGACAGGGACCACACAATAGGTTGCGCTAGTGTAGAAGAGGGCTATGTGGACCCTAGAATGGGTTGACCATTAGTAGATGGAAAAATAAAATTTTTTCTGATAATTTTGAAATTCTCATCAATGAATGGAAAAAGTTCAAAAAAAATTTTATGCCTATAATTATTAGTTTAAATAGAAAACATGCTCAATTATTTACAAAAATTCAAATTGGTGCTATGGTAACAAGAGAAATAAAAAAATTTTCATTAAGAACTCATGCTTTGGAGTAGAATTGGGATGGGGAACCTCTTGGGAAGTTTTGAAAAACGTACAAGTTTTGTAAACTTAAAATGACTATAACTTTTGAATCTAGAATTCATGTTTAACCAAACAAAAGTTGATTCCAATAGATTTGAACCTTCTAGACTCAATGGAATTGTTAGATTTAGCTTTTGGATTATAGAAAATTAGCATTTAATTCATTCTTTCAAGTTCCAAAAATAATTAGGATTTGGTACTCAATATGAAATCCATGATAATGTCAACTTCTTTTGCAACTAACTAACAAGTTCAAGACCCATAAAAAGGTCTATAGAAGCTAAGGATTATCAACATACCTAATTTCTTTAACTTACTAATGTCCAAAACCCAAAGAATAAATTGGAGAGAAATGAAAGCCTAAGTCAATGATTAGATGAATGCCCTTGAAGATCAAATTAATAAGATCAGGGGTGTTCAAGAAGAACTTCGACACACAAACCAGGGGTTGGCAATAGAGATGAAAAATATGTTTAATAAAATTAGGAAATTGTCCTAGAGTTTAAAGGATAAATGGTTAGATGTGTAAGGAAAGATGGATTTCTTTGTAGACTCCATTAAGTAATTAATTGATCATCTTATTCAGTCTTCAAATCCTACCCATGTTCTACCTAGGGAACAACATCAAGATTAGATAAACCTCCCCCTAAGAATCCACACCGAACACAACCTCCACTTGCTAATGGACTGGATACTAAAATCCCTCTTGTAGGTCATAGAATTGAAACCGAAGGTGAGGGATATGGGAACTAGCTTAATCCACCTAGAGAATCATTGACACAAGTTCATGCTAAGAAAGTAAAATTATATCATTATGATGGAGCCCATGGATCTAGTGCTAAGGCAAAGGATTGACTAGATACAATGAAAAATTACTTCAATATGTTGAATTTGTCAAGCCACAAACATTTAGAAGTTATCTCCTTATATTTAAGAAGACTTGCAGCAACATAGTGGAATGGACTAAGATCTCAAGGTTTGATTACAAATTGGCTTAATCTTTGTCAAGATTTTTAACATAAATTCATTTCCAATTCTTTTCTCAAAGAGCACAAAATGAGATTTGATTCCTTAAGGTTGGAAAGGCAATTCGTAGATGATTACTACAAGGAACTTTGTGATCTTTCTCAATACGTAAGTTACCAAGATGAGGGAGAATTAGCTTCAAAATTCGTTGGAGGCCTACATGCTTAACTACGTTCCCAAACACGAGCCCATAATTCTAAAACTATTGATGAAGCATATAGAATTGCTAAGGATTATGAGGAATCAAATCAAATACGAGCTACCCTTTGATAAGAAACTCTTCAACAAACTACCTTTCCACAAGCAATGGTAGAGGAGACATCAATCAAAAAAGCTCGATCAGGATTAGGATGTTTCATTTGTGGTGAAGATCATTTCAAATGAGACTACCTAAAATTTTGAGCAAAAATACAAAGGACCAACCAAATCAGGAATTAAAAATCCAACCCAAACATCAACAAAGGGAAAATTCCAACCACCACAATAACTGTGAAGAAGATATTTGTAGTAACTAAATCAGGTTTGCATAAATTTCAATTTGCTTTACTAATTTTTAAAGGTTCAATTAAAGGTAAAGAAATTAAATTTTTGATTGATAGTGGTGGTACTAATAACTTTATTTCTCCAAAGTTAATTAATTTATTGAAATTAAGTTTACCTTCCAAAAAAAATGTTAAGATAGAACTAGTAGATGGAATAACTATGAGCAAGCATACCAGGTATGGAGAAATTAACTTTACCTTACAAAACATGCCTTTCACTAATGAATTTTTTTAATTTGAACTAGGTGATGTTAATGCAATTTTGGGAATGTCTTTCCTGCAAAATTTTGATATTACTACCCACTTTGGAACTCATATTTTAAATGTCCCAACCATTGATGGAGTCAAGGTTCTAAGGGAGGTAGGAACAATAAAGAAAATTCATACGATAGCTATTAAGCAAGATAAAAGATTAGTCAAAATAGGTTCTACAATGTTGGTTGTCAAAGTAACCCAACCTTAGAGATCTTTAGGTACTGAGATCTCGAAAGAACTTAAGGAATATAAAGATTCAGTCTTTGGTGAAACTAGAGAACTACCTCCAGAAAGAACTATTAATCATGCCATTGATATTTTTCCCAAGACACAACCTATTTCAAATTCCCCTTATATATTTTCTACTTCTTAATTAAGAGAATTAAAAGTACAATTAGACCAATTACTGAAAGAAGGGAAAATTCGACCTAGCATATCACCTTGGGTGCACTAGTCTTATTCGTTAAAAAAAAGATGATACACTAAGATTATGCATTGATTATAGAGAATTGAATAATGTGATAATTAAAAACACTTATCCCTTACCTAGGATCGATGATTTGTTTTATTAACTTATGAGTGCATGTTATTTCTCAAAGATTGATTTAAAATCAGGTTATCACCAAATAAGGATTAAGGAGAAAGATATTGAGAAAATTGCTTTTAGAACTAGGTATGGATTATACAAATTTGTTGTGATGCCATTTGGATTAACTAATGCACCTACAACATTCATGGCATTAATAAATAATATTTTTCATAAATATCTTGATCAATTTGTTATAGTATTTATGGATGATATACTTGTTTATTCTAAGTCAAGAGAAGCACATGTTAAACATTTAAAAATTACAATGGATTAGCTAAAAGATAAATTGAGTAAATGTGAATTCTTTAAGGAATAAGTTTCATACTTAGTGAAACACCACAAAATGTCAGTTCTTGGCATCTTGACTACAAATTTGGCTATGTCAAAATAGTTGCACTTTACCAAAAATTTTCTAGTGTTGAGTGTAGTTAGCTCTAACTACCAAATTTGTAAAATTTTTCTAAGTGTCAAAACGATGGCACTTTTTGCAAATTTGTCTAAGTGTCAAAACTTAGCAAATTTTTCTGAGTGTTGGTGCTATGCTCCCCAATGTAGCCAGCATAGCATGCATCAAGGCCTATCTTGCACAAATTTTCTAAGTGTCAACAGCAGCTGCAAAAACTTTTCTAAGTGTTATGCTACGTTCCCATTTCCCCTGCTATGCTCTAGAGTGTAGCCAGCATGGGACACTAGTTTTGCAAAAAAGTTTCTAACTACTGAGTTACATGTCCTATGCATAACACAGGATGAGTGTAGTAAGCTGCAAACATTTTTCTAAGTGTTGTGCTACGCTTCCATTATCCCTGCTACACTCTAGAGCATAGCCAGCACCTCAATGGCCAGTTTTATGTAAGTGTCAAGCCAGAAACTGTCAAGCTAGCTTAGCATGGAAGAGGCATTTGGAAAATTTTCTAACTCCTGAGGCTACCCCTCTTGCTACACTCTAGAGCATAGCCAGCATAGCAAGAACAAAGATTACAGTCTTCATGAGATTCTTCTAAGTGTCCATGCTACACCTTGTCCCTGGGGAGCATCTTATGTTCCGCACATAACATGGAATGAGTGTAGCAGCTAGTGTCCCATGTTTCACATGTAACACTAGACAAGCGTAGTAGCTAGCATCCTGTGTCTCGTATGTAACATGGGATGAGCATAGCAGCCAGCATCCCATGTCCCGCATGTAACATGAGATGAGCATAGTAGCCAGTGTCTTGTGTCTCGCATGTAAGACGAGATAAGCGTAGCGTATAGAGGTAGAAAATTTTTGAACTTTTTCTAGTCACCTTCAGACTTAGAAAATTTCTTGAATTTTTCTTGTGGTCCCACCTATCCCACTATCACATGGCACCTAATCCACATTTTGGGCTAACCCTAGCCCTATAAATATCCCTGTACCCCAATGTCTTAGGGGTTGGCTTTCATTTTTCACTAGTTGGGCAGTTGGCACCTTCATTTAGGATTTGGAATTTTGGCATTGTAGCACTTAGCTCCATGGGTGAACAAGACCCAGAGCACACCACACTACATTTTTAATGTAGCCTTGCACTACATGGTATATCGTGACCTTGTTGCAACCTTGCACTACATGGTACACCATAGCTCTATTGCAACCCTCTAGACCACTGCATGGTACACCGTGGCGACCAACTCAACAGGCAAAGTTCATCACATCGAGCACTAGACTTCATGGCCCAACACCACTGAGACTGTGACTATGCTCCCACTACACCTATTGTACACTGTGTACCTTTTAAGATCCTTTTGGAATTAGCTATGCTCCCCATTTTGGGGTAGTGCACTTTTGTTCTCAAATTCTATTGCATTTCTCAAGCATTTCTCTTTGTTATTCAATGTAACATTTGTATTTCCTTGCTTTGTCATATGTATTTGCACATTTACATCACTATTCTCAAGCTAAGACACCCTGCTATGCTCTAGCTTAGCTGGACCCGATGCTTGCACGTAACGTAGTATAAATCCTTCTCACACACGGTCATTTTAACACCACATAAGTCCCTGTCTAATCGACAAGACCATTCAAGGCACCTCATTTCTATTTCCCAACATGGCCCTCACATGGATTCGAGGTTAGGCTATATGCCCATGAACCTCTTAGTGTTTTAGCCATCGACATTTTTGGTCATCATAATTTTTGGTGATAGAAGGAGGGCCTCACCATTTCCTTCTGCATTTTTTGGTTGGCACTTAACCAAAACTTTGGATGCTTTAGAGAGCATAACAAGTTCTCATAGCGTAGCAAGCTCCAGTGTAGTGAGTGTGACAAGCTCCAGCATAGTGAGTGTAGCACCAGAGTTAGCCATTTTCAACAACTTTTATACTTAGCATTTTTTCTACATTTTCATACTTAGCCAAATTTTCTAGAGTTTTACACTTAGTCAATTTTTTTTAGTTTCCATACTTAGCCATTTTTTTGCATTTTTACACTTAACTATTTTTCTACATTTTTATACTTAGCCATTTTTCTACTACTAACAAACTTAGTCATTTTTCTATAGTTTTTGGAGGTAGCCATTTTTCGCAAACAACAACTCTCATAACCCAAGTTGTGAACATGAATCTAGATCAACCTTCCATGTTAGTGTCTAATACATTTGACACTAGGATCCAGCCAAAGCATGTCACACTAAGCCACGAACAGTAAAATTTTGTTTGTGCCAAAATCCAAGCAGGATAATTAGTGGATCACCTTGACTTAGAGGCAAAACAAGATTATGAATGTGTCCCTAGGGATGGATGAGAGTACAACCATACCTTGTTTGACATAATCCCACTCACAGAGTCCTACCATTAGTTATTATCCCAACTCATCCATGCAAATAAGCATGATGCAGGAACAACCTATGAGGAAGCCTCACAAGAGAAAGAAGATGAGTTTGAGGCCTGATCCAAACGCGAGAGCCCCCTCTACATTGTCTTCCAAAAACCACTCCCTAGTATAGCCCCTCCTCAGTTTAGTTCACCTATCCTCTCTGAGATGGTAACCATGCCAATTTGACCTTCCTTGCAAGCAACCACTACATTTGCCTAGCCCTCTGCTCACACAGGGGCCACCTTCTATCCCCAAACAACTTAGGCATCCTATGTCTTACTTGTCTCATCAATGCCCATAGTGTCCATCCAATCCACTCATGTGTAGCCCACATTGGTCATCTTGCCCATCCCTCAACCAACACATCAACTGAACCCATCTACTATGACATTAAACTGGCAATGTCCATCAGCTATGATGTTAAACTGGAAAATTCTACAACCAGCAATTCAACCCTATGTTGTACACCTAACACAAGCCCAGCCAATGCAATTGGTTGGCACATCCCCAAGCTTTGATCAGGCATTCCAACTGATCCAAAGCTTGATGGAGGAGACCAACGAACTCAAGGCTACCTCCTCTAATACCATCAAGGTGGTGGACCTCTACTAGGATGGTCCCATAAGTCCTATAGTACCACCTCTAACTCTTCCAATTGGGGTCTAGTTGTCTCAACTCACCAAGTAGAATGGTGAAGGGGGCCCCAACTTACACTTGGTCACATTTTGATCCAAGTGCCTATTCCTTCAAGCTTGGCTAAATGCCATCATGCACATGTTTCCCATGTCACTTACTGGCAAGACCTTAGACTGGTACCATACGCTACCCAGGGCCTTAATCTCCTCCCTGGAGGACCTCCTTGACTTGTTTGTGATATGCTTGAGGTACAACCTAAAGCCTAAAGCAACCCTTAAATAGCTCATGTAGGTCAAGCAGGGTCCCCTAGAGCCTGTGCCAAAATTCCTCCAATGCTAGAATGCTACATTGAGCAAAATGCCTAAACCCCTAGCAGAGATGCACCTACTAGCCATCTTCAAGGGTGCAATGAATGACTTCATTAAGTTCAAACTGTATTACCTGGCCCCAAAGTCTCTTACCCAAGCCTTTGCCCAAACAAAAGGCATAGAAGAGGTAGCACAAGATAGCAATGAACCAACCTACATGGCCTATAGAAATCAACATGTGCACAAGAAAAATGCAATAGTGGAAATAGTTGTCGCAAGCACAAAAGCAACCAACCAAGCCTCAAAGATTAAGCAACCCAAGGCCCCAACTCACAAAGCCACCAACTCTGGTGCTAACTCACCTACATTAGTAGGGGCTACCCCAAGGCCCAACTTTGAGTGCAAGGGTCACTTAAAGTATACATCACTACCAATGGAATCCTATGAACTACTAGGGCAACTCTTGAAATTTGGGCAAATCCAACACAAACACATATAAGAGATTTCCCACCAAAAACATGATAGGTACTGTGAAATACTAAGGAAACCTACCTCAGCAGTACCAAATGAGCCTCCAGTCCCACAACATTTCCAACTAAACCAATACTGTCATTACCACCAACTGTTTGGTCATATTATAGACAATTGTTATGCTTTGCAAGATGACTTGCAAAGAATAATAGAATGGAGCCAACTGGTGCTTGATGCAGTGAGCCAATCCAACCCAGATGATGCCTCCTACATCATAAACTCCATCAACGTAGGTGGCAAGTCTAAACTTGCACAACAATCATTTGTGATCCATGTGCCTCCCAACAACACAAAGACCTCTTCGACCTCCACAAGCAAGAGGCCCCCCATTTTTTATCAAAGTGCCACCTCAGGCACCCACAACACCCTTTGTGGTCAAGGTCCCAAACCAATCATTTGCTAAGACATTAAACTAGCATGATGTAGCAACAACTACTACTAAGCAACCTTTCATCATTAAGGTGCCACAACAAGTTGGCCTTGCAACAACTCCTAAATCACTATTTGTCATAAGGATGCTACAACATGATGGCCCCTCACCTACCCAAAGCCCAATAGTGGATAACATCTCAATCTTTCCTGCTTCAAGGGCTAACCCCACTAGTAACCTAGGTAGGCCTTCCAAATGGCAATGCAAGAGGACAAATGAGTGTCTCATGACCCCAATGGTCAAAGCAAAGGCTATAACCAGTAAGCAACAACTAAATGCAGGGGCCCCTACCCCCAAGCACCCCAAGTAACCCAAGCCCAAGTTCCTTCTATGAGAGATTTGTCTCTCAAGCTGCATGGAGGAAGTCAAGGCCAATAGAATGACTAACGTCAAGGACTTTGTAGCTACACTAACCTACGTGAAACAAATGCTTAAGAAAAAGAACATAATGTTGAGGTTGTACGACCTAGTCATGACCTCATTACCTCATTGCCAAACCTTAGCCTGAGTGTTGGCCTCCATTCTTGTTACAAAGGACATCCCTGTAGATGAGACATCCATCCATGCTATGATGTTGTTCCTTGCACCACAAGAATTAGGTTCAACATCCCTAGAATTTCACAGCAATGCAGTCAAGGTAAACCCTGAACGTGGGGAGGTCACTACAACTCCATTGCCAATTAGCATATGTGTTGGGCAATGCACCATCTATAGAGTGCATGTAGATGATGGTGCAACAACAAACATAGTCCTGTACTCTATCATCGACAAGTTAGGCTTGGCAGAAAAAATTAGGCCAAGCAAAATTACATGTCTAAAATCCTTCAACAGATCATGCATTGTTATCAAGGGTACAATCAACTTAGCCTTCGTGGCAGAAGAGCAATTACACAATAGTGCAAATTTCACTGTCATAGAGGAGATGCCAAGTTCAACCTGATCCTAGGTAGGCCATGGCTAGCCTAACTATAGGCCATCTCCTCTCCCATTTATTAAGAATTCCACCTTCCATACAAAGGTGATCAAGTTATCATCCACGGTGATAATGCCTCCTCTCCAGCTATCCACAACATAGACATGGAACAAGTGTTAGAGGTGGAGTTTCTTGGTGGTGCACCTACAACAACCAACGCAATGCCTAAGGCTAACACACTCAAATGAGTGGTTGAAGCCAATCGCCTCCCAAAGGATCCTAAGCATTGTGCATCCCCTAATCCATGCCTAGTTAGGAAGCAACTATGTGACCAAGACTTTCCCTTGGTGAAAAATGCACTAAGCACCTACTTACCCCTTGCCTCCACTTGCCATGCATTTTGACTTTTATTTGCATCACACTAGCCTACACATGTACATTTTTCCTACTTTCTTAGATCATGCATTTCATTTCATTCACACATTTTTTTCTTTGTTTACGCTTCCATCCACTTAGTTATGCATTGCATTTGAAAAACATCAAAAACACATAAAAACATAAACTACAAAAACACATGTCCTGAAAAGGCCTTAAACTAGCAATGGCCTAAAATGACCCAAAATTAGCAACACTTGATGTCTTGAAAAGGCCTTAAACTAGCCCATGGCTTGGAATGGCTTAAAACTATTGCTTTTTGCATTTCTTTTCTTCATTCATGCATTTTAACTCTGTTTACAATAGGTTCTAATTAATGTTGTTTTTCTAGTTGATTTTTGCATAATCTTGTAGGCACACAGCATGACTACGCATGTAGCATCGCACCTCACACAAGCAATGTAAGCACTCATCTGCCATGATGCTAAAAAATGGCACAGATAGTCCACTATGACTATAAACTAGCACAATAGTCCACTATGACTATAAACTGGTAGAGATTGTCCTTGGATCATGATGTTAAACTGGCACAACATCCACCATCTACTATGACATTAAATTGGCACCTAGTAGTTTGCTAGAACTATAAACTAGCATATCACAGTCTGCTAGGACCTTAAACTGGGTTCATGATCTATTAGGACTTTAAATTGGCATGCTATTAATCTATCGAAGTGCCTACCATTAATGAAACCCTTGGGGCACTCGCAACATCATTGCCTCACACCATTCAGTTGACCTTTTGGAGCACCTGCCATTGGTGTGGGCTTTCAAGCACTTGCAGCATCATCACTCTGGCACTTTCACTAGCTTCCTGAGCACTTGCAACTAGCATAGTTGTTTTTGAGCATTTGTAGCATCTTCACATTTAGCACTTGTAGCATCTTCACATTTTGCATCTGCACTTGCATTTCATGTTGTGTGGTTTTCTTATCTTCTTGGAGTTATGTTTATAGGATGAAACCTTGGAGGTAGTCATGTAGAGATGCATCTCATCACAACAAGAAGTCACCACATTGCTTCGATGTGCATGATTGGATTAGTTAAGCCACTCAAGAGTGCACATCACCTTCATCCCATTACAATCTATGCACATCCACTCCTTCATCCCAATAGCCTTCATCCCCCGCATATTCACAATTGTGCATCCCGTTGATGTATATGCACTATAACACACATGGCATTCTCTTCACATCAATTGTAGAACCCATGGTGGATGTAATGTAATTTGTCCCATGGAGAGCCTCTATTGGCTGGTCAAAGTTTAACTAGATGTTACACAACTCATCCTTGGGAGGAAACACCTATCCTACAGATGTAATGTGATTGCATCAAAACAAAGCCCATCTACTCGATGGCCCACACCTTGCAGCTTGTAATTAGTAGTATGTTGAATCCAACGAGGGTTCATGTCGCAGTAAAGTAAAAAAGAAAAAGTAGAAAAAAAAAAGAAATAAAGAAAGAAAGAAAGGGGAGAAGCACATTCCTAAGCAGATTGATAATGCTACAACTTCACATCTAGCCCACTCTTGGATTGACTTTGACTTTATCATAAACACTCCAACAAGAGGTCAACGTTTCAGGGGCAAGCCACTTCATGTCATGGTCATTGTCAACCATGCTGAATTTGCATCTTGCATCAAGATACACTATTTGCATTTTATTTCCTTTGCTTGCTTTCAACTCCTGAGCACATTACCTACACACATTGCCCCAGCATACCCTTATCCATAGCACTCTTGAACATGGTGGAATGACACCCAATCTGATACAGATGAGTGATTTTGATGCCACATCTACTGTGGTGTTTTTCAATTCTTTGTCGATGTCTCTCAGGCCACTCCTCCAAATGTCAACAAAGAGGAGCCATTGAAACACCACAAGAATTCGGTTCTTGGCATCTTGATTGCAATTTTGGCTAAGTGTCAAAACAATGGCACTTTGCCCAAATTTTTCTAAGTCTTGAGTATAGTCAGCTCCAATTGCCAAATTTGCAAAATTTTTCTAAGTGTCGAAATGATCGCACTTTCTGTAAATTTTTCTAAGTGTCAAAATTTTGCAAATTTTTCTAAGTGTTGGTGCTACGCTCCCCCGTGTAGCTAGTGTAGCATGCATTAAGGCCTATCTTGCAAAACTTTTCTAAGTGTCAATAGTAGCTACAAATTTTTTTAAGTATTGTGCTATGCTTCCATTTCCCTTGCTATGCTCTAGAGTGTAGCTAGCATAGCTAGCACGAGATACTAGTTTTACAAAAAAATTTCTAACTACTGAGTTACATGTCCCACGCATAACACGGGACAAGTGTAGCAAGCTGCAAAAATTTTTCTAAGTGTTGTGCTATACTCCCATTGTTCCTGCTACATTCTAGAGTGTAGCTAGCACCTCAATGGCCAATTTTGCCTAAGTGTCAAGCTAGAAACTGTCAAGCTAGCTCAGCATGGAAGAGGCATTTGGTAGAATTTCTAACTTCTAAGGTTGCCCATCCTGCTATGTTCTAGAGCATAGCTAGCATAGCAAGAACAAGGATTACAGTCTTCATGAGATTTTTCTAAGTGTATATGCTACGCCCTATCCCCAGGGAGTGTCCCATGTTCCACATGTAACATGGGACAAGCATAGCAGCTAGTGTCCCATGTTCCGCATGTAACATGGGACAAGTGTAGCAACTACTGTTCTATGTCTCACATGTAACACGGGAAGATCATAGTAGCCAATGTTCCGTGTTTCACACGTAACACAGGATGAGCGTAGTAGTCAATGTCTCATGTCCCACATGTAACATAAGATGAGTGTAGTAGCCAAAGGTAGAAGAGTTTTGAACTTTTTCTGATCCCCCTTCGAACTTAGAAAATTTTCTAAATTTTTCTTGTGGTGTCACTTATCGCACTGCCATGTGGCACTTGATCTACATTTTGGGCTAACCCTAGCCCTATAAATACCCATGCACCTCAATGTTTTAGGGGTTGGATTCCATTTTTCATCAATTGGATAGTTGGCACTTTCATTTGACATTTGGCATTTTGACATT
Source organism: Gnetum montanum (assembly GCA_015680685.1). Classification (NCBI taxonomy): domain Eukaryota; kingdom Viridiplantae; phylum Streptophyta; class Gnetopsida; order Gnetales; family Gnetaceae; genus Gnetum; species Gnetum montanum. The sequence goes on from MNCI01018685.1 coordinate 898,968, forward strand.
TTGTCACTTAGCTCCATGGGTGAACGAGACCCAGAGCACACCACACTACAATTATTGTAGCCTTGCATTGCATGGTACACTACAGCCCTATTACAGCCTTGCATCACATGGTATACCACAACCCTATTGCAACCTTGTACTACACGGTACACCACAGCTCAATTACAGCCCTCCAAAACATCACATAGTACATTGTGGTGGCCAACCCAGTAGGCATAGTTCATCATATCGAGCACCAGACTTCACAACCCAACATAATTCATACTATGACTGCACTCCCATTACACCTATTGTACATTGTGTACCTTTTGAGATTCTTTTGGAATTAGCTACACTCCCCCTTTTGGGGTAGTGCACTTTTGTTCTCAAATTCTATTGCATTTCTCAAGCATTTCTCTTTGGTATTCAATGTAACATTTGTATTTCCTTACTTTTTCATACGTATTTTCACGTTTACATCACTATTCTTAGGCCAAGACACCCCACTACACTCTAGCTTAGCTGGACCCGATGCTCGCACATAACGTAGTATAAACCCTTCTTACACACAGCCATTTGAAAACCATGTAAGTCCCTGTTTGATTAGAAAGATCATTCAAGGAATCTTGTTTCCATTTTCTAGCATGACCCTCACATAGATTCGAGGTTAGGCTATATGCATGCAGACCTTTTTGTGTTCTAGCCACCAACATTTTTGGTTGTCACACTTAGGACATATAGTTTCTAAGAAAGGATTGCAAGGAGATCTAGCAAAAATTAGTGCGATCTAAGACTGTCTTGAATTAAAAGATGTTATAGTGGTTAATGGCTTCTTAGGTTTAGCCCCATTGACTGACCTTTTGCAGGAGAAATGTGTGTTCAAGTTTCATGAAAAATGCAGGGAATCTTTTCTCAAATTAAAGATGTTACTTACAACTGCACCTATTTTGAGAATTTTGGATGAAGAATTACCATTTGAAGTGTCCATGAATGCTTGTGAAATAGGAATCGGTGCAATTCTTTCACAAGAAGATACAATGGTATGTTATGAATCTTATAAATTACGAGGAGACGAGGTAAATTACTCAACCCATGATCTAGAATTACTAGCAATTGTTCATGCTCTGAAAGTTTGAAGACATTATCTTTGTAGAAAAAGGTTTGTACTAAAAATAGATCATAAAAGTTTAGAATATTTGTAGAGACAGCCTATTTTGAATAATTTTCAAAGGCGATGGATAGAATTATTGGCTGAGTATGATTTTGAAATTAAATGTATTCTCGGTAAGAAAAATGTGGTAGCTAATGTCCTTAGTCAAATGTGGAACTTAATGATAGGTGTGGTAATGACCCCTCTAGAAGAAGAAATCAAGGAACAAATAAAAGAAAACCCTTATTTTGAAAAGATTTTAACCAATATTTTCTATGAGCCTCAATATCAACTTACCTCTGATGGTTTATTGATGAAAGGACAAAGAGTATGCATACTAGAAGGAAATTGGAGACTAATGTTGTTGTGTGAAGCACATGAAGTACCATACATAGAATACCCAAGTTATATTAAGACCTATATGATAATTTGAAAATCTTATTTTTGGCCTGGAATGAAGAATGATGTGTCCTCATACATTAAAAATTTTTCAACATGTCAAAGAAGAAAAGTTGAACAGCGGAAACCCAGTGGATTATTACAACCTATGGAAGTCTCGATTTGAAAATGGGAAGATATCACTATGGATTTCATTGTGGGATTTCCAATAACCAAAAAGGAAAATCACTCATTTTTTGTAGTGTTTGATCATCTATCAAAGATGGCACATTTTATAGCTTTGAAATCTATAAACACAATAGAAGAAGTGGCCCAAAAATTTCTACATGAAGTATTTCAATTACATGATTGTCCAAAATCTATCACTTCATATAGAGATCCCAAGTTCATATCTGAATTTTGGAAAAATTTCTTCAGAGAACTTGGAACCCAAGTAAAATTTAGCACAACTTATCACCCTAAGATTGATGGACAAATTGAACATGTAAATAGAATATTAGAAGATATCCTAAGAAGCTATGTTAGGAGTAGACCAAAAGTGTGGGAGAATTATTTACATTTGGTAGAATTTTCCTATAATAACAATTATCAAGGTTCTATACATCAAACACCATTCAAAGTGGTATATGGACATAATTGCTATACACCACTAACCTAGGTAGATCCAAGCTTAAGAATGGAACGGAAGGAAGAAGAAATGAAAATAATGGAAAACATTGTAATACGAGTTTAAAAAAATTATAAGCTACCCAAGATAAATATAAACGATATGCATATCAACATCGACTTAAAAAAGAATTCCAAGTAGGAGATCAAGTATTACTAAGAGTAAAACCTACTAGAAGTTCTCTTAAATTGGGAAAATATACTAAATTGGCACCTAGATTTTGTAGACCTTTTGAAATCTCTAAATGAATTGGCAAAGTAGCATATCAGTTGAATCTTCCAGCAACCTTAAAAATTCATCTAGTTTTTCATGTAACCTTGCTAAAGAAATTTCATGAAAATGATGTACCATATGTGTTGGATTAGAATACTTTGCCATTACGATCCAATGCTAGCTTTCAAGTTAGAACTATTGTTATTAAGAACCAATGAACCAAGAAATTATGAAATAAAACTATCAATTAAGTACTTGTTCAATGTTTAAATTATGATTAACAAACTTGGGAAAATAGGGAGTTTATTTTAAATCTTTACCCCCAACTTTTTAAGCATCACGATATTGACTAATAAATTATATTTGTTATGGATGTAATAAATTATGTTTTATAACTTCTAATCTTCTATTTGTATACATGATAATGAGGAAAATAAAGGAGTTGAAGCTAAGGAGCATAATAATGAAGTAGTAGTTGAGCAGCTAAATATAGAGGAAGTGCTCGAGGATGAGCTAGATGCCTAAGGGGGGTAGATTGTAATGTCCCATCCCTTGTTAAGGATGGTGATGAGCAGCGAGGTATCCCTATGCTCAACCATATGAATATGAGCGTACACGCATGATCTAGTTGAATTCCAAGGACTAAGTGCTTATGCACCTTTGTGGAACAAGGACGGGTTAGTCAATCATTGTCTTCCAAGGCTTACTTATATAGCACGATTGTATGGTTAAGTAAACTTGAGGTTCATGATTTTTATAGTTTTTAAGTTTTTATGTCTTAGTGCTACAAAGGGAGGAGAGAGATAACTAAGTAACAAATTTTGATTTAACTACTTAACTATGCTTTAACTAGTCCTAACACTAGCATCCATTCTCATTTTCTGTACACATCCTGAACCAATGCAACACTACTGGGATTACCAAACACTAATCATTACTGGGTTACCAAGTGTTACACGAATGCTTGAAGTGATCGTATTGAGTGTGCTTACTTAAGAGAGTTGCAGGGTGAGAGAGAGAGAGAACATTAATTAACTAAAAAAAGCATTAAGTAATAGCAATTAACATTAATTAATCTATTCTGAATGCTGCAAGGTTTATCACAAAGTTTATCTTTATTTTCGTATACAAGGTGTGCTCAGGTACACAATGCTTGAGTAAAGATTCCTTCACTTTATGACCCCTACTATGGGCACTCAAAAATAATTCTATCTCTGGAAGGGAAAAAGACAAGAGTTTGGGTAAGGGACTAAGACTAACTATGCAAACCAAGTGTGCCCACCTCTTATTTATAGGCAACGAGGCACACCCCAATATCGTGTACCTGAAAGGAAAAAATATGAATGATGGTGTAAAACAAAAATAAATAAAATTGAAAACAAATTTGTAAAACAAAAATACAAGAAAAAAGGAGCTGAGGGCTTAAAATGGTTAGCATTGGTGGCCATCTCCTCCACGAATGAGTTGGAAGGAGGAGATCTGAAATAACAAGTAGGGTTGTCCACCATCTCCTCCATGACTGAGTTGGAAGGAGGAGACCTGAAATAACAAGCAGGGTTGTCCACCAACAGAGGTAGTATTGGTATTATCTATTCTAAGCTCATGGAAAGGTTTGGTTTGTTGGATGTTGACCAACAATTTCTTATTCAAGTTCTCAGGTTCGTAATCATCATGGCCCCTGAAGGAAAAGTTGCATAAATAATATAAAATCCTTCCCATAACATTTGAAATTTAGTGCGTTGTGGCACATGTGTGGGATTCCAGTATAGAACCTTATCTCCTGGTTAATATTTAACTTTCCTAATCCTTAGGTCATGACGTTGTTTATTGAAGGCCTTATGCAATTTGTTAGATGACAGGGCAGCTGATCAGTTCTCATCTAGCAAATTAGGGGTCATTAACCATTCTTTTTGTGCTAGATCAAGCTCAAGGTTGAGATCACATGCCGTGGATAGTGTATAGAGTTCTACTTGAATAGGAAGTGTTGGAAGTTTACCATACACTAACTCATAGGAAAAGTAGCCTATTGGGACTTTCCATATGGAGCGGTATGCCCAAAGAGCATCATTTAGTTTAGTGCTCCAAATTCTCCTATACTTGCTAATAGTTCTTGTCAATATTTTTATAATCTCCCTATTGGTGACCTTGGCTTGACCATTTACTTGAGGGTGGTATGGAGTAGTTAGTTTGTGTTCAAGCCCTAACTGTTGCATCAGTTTCTGAAAAGTTGCACTTGTAAAATGTGTACCATTGTCAGAAATAAGTGCACAAGGCATGCCAAACCTATTTAAGATTTTTTGTTAAACAAATCGTGTAGCTATAGATGATGTACAATCCTTAATAGTAGCTTCTTTTGCCCATTTTGTAAAGTAGTTAACAACAAGAATGATGTAAGCTTTCCCATTGGACATTGGTGTAATAGGCCCCATAAAATCAATTTCCCATATGTCAAAGGGTTCTAAAGGTTGAATCCATTGTTGTGGACCCTCCATTCTAGCAGTTATTCCCCCATCACATTGATAGCGCTCACAAGATTGGACAAAATGATGGACATCCCGAAACAATGTAGGTCAATAATATCCTGCAAGTAGGATTTTAATGGTTGTTTGTCTCCCGGCATAATGACCCCCACAAGGACCCTCATGAGCATCTTGGAGAACTCGCAGTTGATTCATATAGGGAACACACCATTGAACCAAGCCATCGTGACATACTTTATAAAGTTGCCCATTGATCTCCATAAAATACTTGGCTCGATGAAGGAACTGTTGTTTCTTTTTAGCGTCTAACTCTTGTGGTGTTTGTTGTGTAAGGAGATAGGTGAGAATACTACTATACTAGTTTGTTTTCATGGTCAATTGATTAGTTACTACACCTGCAAAGAGGAGTTCATCAAGGAAATAATCATAAATTGGATACTTATCCTCTTTTTTGTCCCATCACAACCGAGATAAATGATCAGCAACTACATTCTCGGTGCCTTTACGATCAATCATTGTAAGACTGAACTCTTGTAAGATTACGAGCCATCGTATGATGCAAGGTCTCACCATTGGTTTATTCATTAGAAACCTTATTGCACTATGATCTGTGTGCATGAATACCTTATAGACCAAGACATAGTGCCTAAATTTTTCTAGTGCAAACACTACAACCATTAATTCGTTTTCTATTGTGGTGTAGTTAAGTTGTGCACCAGCAATACTCCTACTTGCACAATAGATGTAATAAGGATGTTTTGGTCATCTAACTATGTAAGTATAGCTCCTAAAGCATAGTTGGATGCATTAGTCATTATGTGAAATGGTCTGGACCAGTCAAGAGCTTGTAGAATGGGTGTTTCTATAAGCTTTTGTTTTAAAGTTTGGAAAGCTAGTTTGCATTCCCTGGTCCATTCAAAAGGTATGTCCTTTTTTGTTAGTTCAACCAATGGTTTTTCAACCTTTGAAAAGTTCTTAATAAACCTTCTGTAGTAGCCAGTGTGTCCAAGGAATGATCAAATATCTTTTACAGTTTCAGGTTGTCGAGTGATTCCTTGGATAACTTTGATCTTTTTGGGATCTACCTCTATCCCTGTTTGCAAAATCTTATGCCCTAATACAACGTCTTCTTGGACCATTAAATGTATTTTTTGCTAGTTGAGCCTTAAATTGGTTTCTACACATTGCTTTAGTACTTACTCTAATCGGTCCAAGGCTTAATCAAAGTTTGCTTCGTAAGAGGAGAAGTTGTCCATGAAGACTTCCACACCATTTCCTATTTGTTGCTAGAATATTCTTATAACTAATCATTGAAACATTACAGGGTCATTGCACAAGCCAAAAAACATCTTTTTATATGCAAATGTTTCCCAAGGACTGGTGAACATAGTCTTGGCTTGGTCTTCTAGGGCTATTTGTATTTGGTTGTACCCACTGTACCCATCCAGAAAACTATAGTAGCGATGCCTTGTAATGGTTTCTAAGACTTGGTCAACGAATGGCAATAGAAAGTGGTCTTTGAATGTTGCCATATTCATGAGCCTAAAATCTATGCACACCCTCCATCTACCTCCTTTTTGGGCAAAATAACTAAGGGACTAACCCATTCACTATTAGTAATGGGGTATATGAACCCAACTTTTAAAAGCTGATCGATTTCTCTCTTAACCACTTGCTTAAGCTTTGGGTTAAGTTTCCTCTATGGTTATTATCAAGGCTTCATGGAGGGGTCGATGTAAATTCTATGTTGGCATATCCTAGGATCTATTCTAGTTAATTCAGGATATGACCAAGTGAAGGCTTTCAACCATTTTTTTATCACCTTTAGTAGTCTCTCTTTCTGTTGAGAAGTGAGCTTCATGTTAATAATTATCAATTTTCCATTCTTGAGAAATGTGTACTCCATACGTATGGGTAATGGTTTTAACTCAAGGGGCTCCTGCTTAAACTTATCAGGGATTTCCAACTTTCCCCTATTGATATTTTCAATGTCAAGACTTGGAAGTTGGTGATGGACTTCCTCTAATATGTCTATGCTATCAATGTAAGTGCAAGTCAAACCCTCAATTGGTTCCATGCATATATTTGAACTGCTCTCTTGATCAGCTGTTAGCCACTGGGTGTCCTCTTGTCTTATGGCTACTACATATAGGCATCTTTGTATATTAGTCACTTGTGCACACTAATTGCATGCAAGCAATGTTAAACCCTGTACAAACCATGACTTCTGCATGCAATTACACCCTATGTCACTATATGCAATGCATGGAACTTTCTCCTTCTTGATCTTCTCAAACGTATTTTCCTTTGATATTTCTAGGAAAAGATTGTGGATTCCTTGGCACGCGTCAATTGTGCTTAGCCATGCTCTTCTCATTATGATTGGGAAGTCCCCCTTACTATTGTTCACTTGAATCACTAGGAAGTTAGCTAGATATGACCACCCACAAATAGTGGTGACAATGTCCTCCACTAGCCCTAATGGGATAGTGATGGACTGGTCATCCAACTCTAAACGAATGTTACTCTTTTTTAGTGGAGGCAGGTTCCAGGCTTTGTACATTTCTTAAGAAATTAAGTTGATCCAAAAACCTGAATCCAAAAGAGCTTTGCACAACTCATTCCCAGCGATTTGTAGATATATTAGAGGACTTCCAGGATTAGAGAATTTCCTAGGAAGATGACCAACCTTAATCCAATTGATGAAGGCATGGGTTAACATGATTGTATGCATTGGGCACAGTGTTTGGCCTGAAGGGAGTTCTGAAGTTTTGATTGGTAATGAGGCATCTAAAGGATTAGCTGCTTATGGTTGCAAGGGCTTAGTTGGATTGTTGGTTCTGAAGAAAGATCTTTTCTTCATGCAGTTGTTAGAACCAATAGTAGATTGATAGTCAACAACTCTTGTAGCATTACGTTGCTACGGCTGGGTAGGGGGTTCACCCTGCATAGCTGGAGTAGGTGGTAATGGAGATATGGGTGGAAGAGGTGCAGCCGAATGTGAAGGATAGTGTACTGACCTAAATCGTCGGTGTGAGGCTGAAATGGAAACAGACACCGAAAGATTGTTAGGCAGCCACAGCTGACCCTGCCTTCTCTTGAGGGCATGCTGGAAAATGGAACGAAGGCAGAGTGCCTTAGATGGTTTGCATGCAAATCAACCAAGGACTTCCCCGAACGTAAGCTACGGCTAACACTGGGGTTATCGTGAACGATGTGAACGGGATGAAGACGGAATGCAAACAGCGACACAAAATGTAAACAGAGCGTACTGAATTATAAATAAAGCATAAAAAGAGATATATTGTAAACAAAGCATAAACTGAAGTAAACAATGTAAACGAGAGGCAACAATGAAACTGTATTGTATTGTTTAATAGAAATGTATGCACGGGTCAAAGTGTAGCTGCACATGTGGATGGCAGGTCAAGCACTAAGCCCCGGGATAATGTCTGAAGTGACGATGCGGTAATGTGATGTGATGAATGTGAGAAATGCTTGGATGCCAACAATCAGATGTGCCGAGCGCCCAAGGATTTCCAGTTCTGTAATTTCTCAGAATTGTCTCTGATTTTTCGCCTCAAATTGCCTCTCATTCTCCCCGATTTATGTGAATTGACAGGGTATTTATAGTTTTGGGCCATGCTCCGACACAGACTTTTAGAATGGAATCAACGGTTGAGAGATGAGAGGAAATTGGATCTGGTAACATGTGTCCAATGGACAGTTGTGCTTGGGTTGGATGCATGCTGGCGAGAGTTGGATGTGTGTCGGACAGTTGTGCACGAGTTGGATGTGTGCCGGCAAGCTACGTTCTAGACCAGGTACATTGCATTTTACAATTTATGGGTTATTCAAGCCCATGAAAGTACATTTAATTTAAACATGAGGGCCGAACATGCCCGCACATGTCGACTTACAATGAAATGTACAACAAGAGAAATTTGACCCCCATTTGCGTGAAACTTCTTTGTTTCTGAGTCTTTCTGAAATTTTTTGAAATGTTCTGAAAGTTGCTGATGCTGGTAATTCTCTGCCGTTTTCTGAAACTTTTCTGGAATTTTCTGAAACTGCGCTGAATAGTGTTCGCGCGATGAATAGTGTTTTACGCATCTTCCGCTCTGGTGCGTAATAAAATGTGGCTACAGCGTAATCAGTCAAAAGCATCTCATTTAAGGCCCGAATCTTGATTTTCTGAAGTTGCTGATGCTAAGGATCTTCTGCCATTTTTCTGAAACTTTTCTGGAATTTTCTGAAACTGCGCTGAATAGTGTTCGCGCGATGAATAGTGTTTTACGCATCTTCCGCTCTGGTGCGTAATAAAATGTAGCTACAGCTTAATCAGTCAAAAACATCTCATTTAAGGCCCGAATCTTGATTTTCTGAAGTTGCGGATGCTAAGGATCTTCTGCCATTTTTCTGAAACTTTTCTGGAATTTTCTGAAACTGCGCTGAATAGTGTTCGCGCGATGAATAGTGTTTTACGCATCTTCCGCTCTGGTGCGTAATAAAATGTAGCTACAGCGTAATCAGTCAAAAACATCTCATTTAAGGCCCGAATCTTGATTTTCTGAAGTTGCTGATGCTAAGGATCTTCTGCCATTTTTCTGAAACTTTTCTGGAATTTTCTGAAACTGCGATGAATAGTGTTCGCGCGATGAATAGTGTTTTACGCATCTTACGCTCTGGTGC
>MNCI01018690.1:6433-76947 GCA_015680685.1 Gnetum montanum
GACCCCGATAAGGTTAAGGCCATAACGAACCTGAAACCACCAGGTAATCTTACCGAACTTCGAGGTCTACAAGGCAGATTGCAGTTTATCAGGCGCTTCATAGAAAAACTGACGGATAAACTAAAACCTATGAACCACCTATTACGCAAGAACGTCCATTTTGAATGGACTCCGCAGTGTCAACAAGCATTCGATGACATGAAAATGGCACTTGCCCGGTTACCCACGGTTTATCCACCTCAAAATGATAAACCATTCTACATCTACCTCGCTAGTTCGGATTCGTCCATCGTGTCTATGCTTTGCTAAAAATGAGATGACGGAACCAAAGTCCTTGTATATTACTTGAGCCACGCATTAGTTGCCCACAAGAAAAAGTACAATGACGTGGAGAAGTCATGTTTAGCTTTGGTATTTTCTCTAAGAAAATGGCAACATTACCTCTTCCGTAACCAGGTTTACATAATTTGCAAGGACAATGTACTAAGAGCCATAACAGGGAATATTTACGAAACAAGTCGAATAGCTTGGTGGAAAGCCATGATAGCCAAATTTGACCTGTACTACGTAACGTAATCATTAGTTAAGGGTCAAGCTATAGCAAATCAAATGGCAACATCACCAACACACGACCAAGCGACTATAGAGCCAGAGTTCCTAGATGAGAATATAAGCGCCATAGACATAGTGCCCAAAGACTACGATGCTATTTTAAACTTTGATGGAGCATCCACCTCTCGAGGAGGAAGTGCAACCACTGTCATCACCTATCCCTCTGGGGAGATCTGACCCTTGGCCTATCGTTTCAACTTTCACTGTACCAACAACATAGCAGAGTATGAAGGTCTCCTTAGAGGTCTCACGGCAGCTTTGGCTTTAAACATCACACGGCTTGTAGTCAGAGGAGACTCGCAACGGGTCATAAACCAAGTCATGGACGTCTATACATGCAAAGCCCAACACTTACAACCATACTGCTACTTGGAAAAACACCTAATGAGGCGATTTGAAAACATCGATGTGCAACACTTCTCTAGAAATGATAACACCATCGTAGACGCGTTAGCCACATTAGCGTTAAACATATCACCAAACATGTTCCAGACGTTACCAAGCTCCATAACCAGTTGTGCTGAACCAATCACCGACACCCTTGACACGCTGCCGATTGCATCTGTTAGTTCAACACACGTGATAGAATGGTACGATGACATAAAAGAATACCTTCTACGTGGCGAAACACCATGACATCTAACAAATGCACAGAAAGACGCAGTGCGGAAACGTTCTAAGAAGTATACCCTGGTAGGGGACACACTGTGTCGTCGATCCTATGAAGGCATATTGCTAACATGCGTTAATAGTATCGATGCCCAAACCATTGTCGAACAAGTACACAACGGANTATAACTACGACAGAATACTTCACGAAGTGGGTAGAAGCTGCTCCCTTTCGAAAAACCACATCTAAACATGTGTGCAATTTCATTCTTGAAAATATTGTAACCCTTTTTGGCATTCCCATAACAATCATCACTGACAACGGGCCACAATTTAGCAGCGCCGAGACCAAAACCTATTGTGAAAATTTAGGGATCAAACACTCATTTTCATCCCCTTACTATCCTCAGAGAAATGGACAAGCGGAAGCAACAAATAAGACGATTATTATAATACTTAAGAAAATGCTTACCCAGAGCAAAAGAAAATGGCACGAGTAATTGATATACGCATTGTGGGCATACCGTACTACGCACCGAACATCGACAGGTAAGACACCATTCAGTCTTGTTTACGGTTCAGAAGCTGTTTTACCTTTGGAATTGTAGGTACCATCATTAAGGATAACACTTTCCGGACTCCTCGACGACGGGCAGAATAATGATCTGCACATCATTGACCTCGACTCGGTGGAGGAAGAACGTGTGCGCACCCTCGATCAGATCGAATGGTATCAAAAACAACAATGGCAACGACATCGACATGACATCAACAAGCGCCCTATCAAAGAAGGTGACCTTGTGCTTAAAGCTGTTCAGGAACACCCGGACAAATTCTCAGCCAACTGGGAAGGGCCTTACTTGGTCATTAAAGCATTTGACAACGGAGCATTCAAGCTAGCAGATATGGAAGGAAATGAATTTGCCAATCGAACCAATCACTTGTTCCTGAAACCATTCTACGTTTGAGTACAAGTTTAGGTACGTGCAAGTCCTGGAATCACGACTATAAACTGATACCACAGCTCGTCCTGGAATTATGACAATAAATTGATACCACAGAACAGTCTTGGGTAATGACTTAAAACTGACACCACAACTGTCCTGGCATCATGACAATAAACTGATACCCCACAGTGTCTGCAATGACGATAAACTAGCACCCATCCGGCATGACAGTAAACTGCCACCGTCACAACCATCAGAGTCCGCTAAGACTATAAACTAGCTTGCCTCCTCATAGTTCGCTAAGACTAAAAACTGGCAATGTAACGTTCTCCACGATGCTAAACGGGTAATGTCCAACGGGTTATGACATAAAACTAACCCATGATAGTCCGCCAAGACTATAAACTGGCAAGTTCATCTTTGGTTCATCGATCTGCCGCCCCATTTAAGCTTCATCATTGCATCGTCCGCCATCAGAAGATCCTACCAACGCTGCTGCCATTGACATACAGTGCTTGAAATCTCTTTCGGCATCTTTATTCCATCTACCGCTGTGTAAGTCTAAGCTCGATTATTCACTCATGGTTTTCTTGTCTCCTTGGAATTGTGTTTGTAGGATGAAACCTAAAGGTTATCGCACAAGAATGCATTTCATCAGAAGCAGTAAGATGGGACAATGTTCACAGCACACATGGTGAGACTAAATCAAACCGTTCACTAGTACATTCCCATTCCTGGTATATTCACTATCTGTTTACCAACCTCCGATACACCGAATACATTCAAAAATTTGAGCACACTGTTGCATGCGGCAACACGTTAAAGCAGTTGCAACACACGGCATGATACTTGAGCATGAGTACAAGATCAACGCAAACCTCCCAAAAAAAAATAGAGAGACCCTTGACACTTCTCATATAAGCCCTAGGCGGGAAGGCAGTTGTCTCAAAACCAATACTCATGTCCAAAACGGTCAAGAAGCATCCAGTTGCATGGCTTTGGCTCTCTGCCAACAGGTCCCCCCTAAACATTAAACACAGGTCCTATTCCTCCAAAGAATGTAACACATCCTCCCATGGCTTTGGTCTTGTCAACAAGTTCTCTTAAATACTAACCAAGATCCTTGTTCCGCCAAAGGACGCACATCGCATGTCTGAACTCCGAATTTGCTAAACAATGGCTATTAACAAGGACCAGCATGCCGCTCACCCGAACATCCCATTTCCCAAGCGCAATCCCTTGGGTAGTGATCAATCCCCACAATCTCCATTTTCCTACCAGCCACAAACATCACCTTCCCGATCTCATGTACTACTGAACACGGTGCGATGATGTCTAGTCAAGTGGCAATGGATAAGATCTCTTACCGAGTTGCTTGTGGTGTTTTGCACTTCTTTGTCGATGCTTCTCGGGTCGATTCCTCCAAGCGTCGACAAAGAGGGGCCAATGAAACACCACAAAATTTCGAGCTTGGTACTTCTCGAGCAAGAGGCAGGTCCATGGGACCCACGGACAACCACGACTACATTTGGTATCACACATTGCAACTTTGGGGATCAAAATGTTTAATTTTCACTAAGTATGCAGTACCGGCGTATGCGCCCTGTGTCTACGCCCGACATCCACAGTGTATACGCTCGACATCCACAGCGTATACGCCCAGTGTACACGCCCAACGTAGACATCCAACTTACACACCCGACGTACATGTACGCTCGATAGGTACGGAAAACGTCTACGCTTGGCATAGAGTCTCCAAAGACAGAATGAAAACAGCACCGAAGGGCAAGGATTGAAGCAAGTCGACAACCATCAGCATATATGCTCAGTGTATATGCCCAACCATCAGCGTATACGCCCGGTGTATACGCCTAGCCATTGTCAGCGTATACGCCCAGCGTCCACAACATCTATGCCCAGCACATCCAGCGTATACGCCCAGAGTCTACGCCCACCTGATACAGCGTATACGCTTAACAGATGTAATATGTTGTACACTTGTAAATTTTATGCCCTTTTTGCACCCGGTCAACGTGCATGTGTCGCCCAACTCGAGTCTAGCGTAACAACCGGTATAAAAATCCCACTTTTCCACTTGTACAGGGTGGTTGGCAAAAATCCCAGAGCATACCGGAGAACATTTACGCTGCGCACCAGAGCTAAAAACCCCTTTTACCCTGGACAGTCTTGTACGCTGGGCACATAGTCTCTATGCCCCACCTAAAGTGTGAACCAACCGAGTCATCCCTGCATCCATCGGGGCTTTTTGTCCGCCTTGTGTTCCATCACAACTACGTTAGACCGGTGCACTGTACTTTCATTCTGTAATATCAATGTTTACAGTTTATGCTAATTTCTTACATGTGTTCTGTTTACGCTCGTTTACATTTACGCCCTGTTCAAATCTGTTACGTTGTTTACGCTCTCGTTTATACCCTTTACGCTGTTTACGCATAACCCAGTGTATAGCACTTTGGCATACGTTCGGGGAAATCCTTGTCTGATCCGTGTGCGGACCACCCAAGGTACTCTACTTTTATGCATTTCAGCTCACCCTCAGGCGATGGTAGGGTCTTCTGTGCGTGTCTGGTGATCCCACAGTCTCTGTTTTCTTCCAGCCGGAGACCGACGATTTCAGATAGTACACTTAGTAATCCCAACAGTGAATACTTTGTACACCTATTAGTATACACTTGACAATCTAGCAGTGTTAATATAAGTTTAGAATGTGTATGGAAAGTGGAAGCACATACCCCATGTTAGGATAGTTAATTAATAAAGTAGTTAATTAGTTAATTAATTCACTTATTTAATCTTCATTCCATCATAAAGCAATTAGGAAATGAATATAATAAAATAATTATAAAAATAAATATTTTATGCCTCAACCATACTTAACCATACATACAATTAAACACAAGTGTGGATTGAGAAGAAAATGACTTAAAACTATACAATTTACTATTTAGGAATATTGGCAACTTAGGTAACTAAGTTTATAGAATTCGACCAGATTACATGTACACACTTGTGATTTGTATAGTTGGTCATAGGGGATACTCGCTGCTCATTATTGGTCTTGTTGCCAAGGATGGTGCTAGTTATCTAGAGTAGTTATATTACAAATTATTGTTGTAAAAGAATTAACAACTTATATTTTAAGAAAAATTAATATTTCAAGCCATACATATTATTAAATAAAAACATGTCTCCTTCACATAGGACCTATAGTCCATCACATGATAAGAACACTAGTAGGAGAAATAATAGGACTTATATTTAAAAAAATTAGAGTAAACCACTATTAGTAGGTATCTCATATGCTCATACCATCCCTTACTATATTCAAGGACTATATTCAACTGTCACAGATAACCCTAGAGGGGATGGAACAAGTCCTAGATCATGAAGAACCTCCTTCAAACCTAGAAGAGATGAATCAGGGAACCATAGGAGGAGATATAGGAGCTATGGTGATTCTCCTAGTTTGCCATATTTCTCTTCATCTTCAATGTCTAGTTAAGATGAATATGAATGTAGGTATGAAGATAGGGCTCTACCAAGGGATCATGATAGAGATAGAAATGGAAATCTAAGACAAGATATAAGGTATCAAATGGAGCATAGATGAGATCATCATAATTAGATAAATATAAATAGAGATCATTACCATGACATGTATGATGATGAAGAATCCTTATTGGCTACTAGAAACATGACACAAATCATGAAGGTAATTAGAATACCCCACATGCATAAAGGGGAAAGCTACATCAAATAGCTTGATATGAATAATATTTCTAAATTTGAGGGAGGCTATAATTTTAATCCATAACATCATTTACAAGCCTTACTTGATGCCTATGCCTTGCAAAATATTCAAAGTAAGTAGCAAAATGGTAACATATTTACTAAGAGACTAATAGAGGAAGCTAAAAGTTGGTATAGATCATTGGAACCAAATTCAATCCATCGGTGGTCCTTGAGCTCTTCAATGAAAAATACCAATCCTATAAGAAGAAAAATCCAAGGGTTGAACCAAGAAAACCATAAATCCTACATGTATCCTTTAGTAGATACTATTCTCTACTACATAAATGCCCAAGTCATGCTTTTTTTCAAAAAGAGTAGCTTTGCCTCATCATAGATGGGCCTCATAACAAAATGAGGAAGACCCTTGGGATCTATGCCCAAGGAAAATTATCAAAGTTGAGAGCCCATTAGATACATAAGTTAATTAAACACATGGTGAAACAATGAGAAGAGATGTATAAAATGGAGAGTGTAAAGGAATATAATTGGGATCCAAATCTTCACGAAAAAGAGATCCATATTTATGATTAGTAAAAATAGGTAGCTCTTGATGAGTTACTTTCACATAAAACCTTGCAAAGACAAAAGTCTATGATTGATATTGAAGCAAGGGTAGATGATGAGTGGCGAGGTACCCCTACACTCAACCATACAAAACAAGCGTAGCACACGTGATCCGGTCAAACTCCATAGACTAAATGCCTAAATGCCTCAAGGAACACTTGGGGTTAATTAATCATTGTTTTCCCAGACTTACTTGTTGTTGTCACGGTGTATGGTTAAGTAAGTCAGAGGTATATGATTTTTTTGGTCTTTTCTGGTTTATCTCCTATGCTAAAAGGTGAAGGGTTGAGAGACTAAAACTACAACACTAAGTCCTAGCGTCAACATCCGTTCCCACTTGCCGTACACACCCTGAACTGTGCAACTGTGGCTACCAAACGCTAATCGTTACTGGGATTACCACACGTAACGCATGTGCTCAAAGCGGTCGTACTGAGGCACCTAACTAGCCTAAGTGTGACAAGAAACCGATTCCTTGACTAGCCGTACACATCCATAGATGCTCGTAATCAAGTTGTACTTGTCCCACGTTCTAGGAGGTAAGGGTGAGAGAATCTAATCGCGATGAGTAGCCGATTCCTTGGCTAGCCGTACACATTTGTCAATGCTCGTAACCAAGTCGTACTCATGCCGCATTACTAGGAAAGAAATAAATAACGTTAAATAAACCTATCTATGCACTGCAAGGTTTATCCACAAAGCTCATCTTTATTGCCGTACACAACTTGTGTTCAGGTACAAAGCTGTTCGAATAAAGAACCGTTCACTTGGGGGACTCCTATTGCGGGCACATGGAAAATATTCTATCTTTGGGGTGATCAATTCGCCAGAGCTTTGTTACTTTATGCCTATGATTCCAAATGAGGGGAGTGCCACCTCTTATTTATAGATTTGGCAGCAGACCACGATATCGCATACGCGATATCGTAGGGAATGACGTGATATTGCATACGCGATATCGTAGGGGATGCGATATCGCGGCGGCCGCGATATCGTGTATGCGATATCACGGCTTGTGCATATCGTGTCTCATCATACCCCCATGACTGAATGAAAACTCATCCTCGAGTTCCTTACAATGATATTGGGTAGGTATGGGATTATTGAGGGGAATGGAACTAATGGAATGACATGTGAATGGTCCATTATTACAAGACTTGACAAAACTAGTGTTCATGACAACAAGGGTGAACACCTTATTACAATGACATTAGGCCACATTTGGCAGCTGAGAGAAAAGAGGAGAGAGAAGAGAAGAGAAGAAGAGAGAAGAGTCTTGCTGCTGCCAATGCTTAGATTGCGCCTTTCGTTGTCCATCCATATGCGCATCATCAATCCTGCTCCTTGCATAGCTGCTTCAGCGCTGCTCCATTCCAAGTGCTTCCTCTAGATCTGGTTCGTTGTTGTATGATTGCCATATGCACACACAACATAATCATGTATTAACAAGGATAATTGAATCATTAAGTAATTAATACCTTGCTTTGGTGTAAGTCCATTGGCTAGGTTGTGGTATGGCTGATATGGACCTGGGAAGATGTAGATGATGACTACTGAAGGTGTAGGGGTTAGGAAGAGAAACAAAAAAATTCAAGGCTTAGGAGAAAATCGAAAAAAGAGGGCCCTATACTCCCATGACTAATCGCGAACCTCCGGTAGCGGTAGAATGGAGAAAGAAAAGGAGTAAGAAAGATAGGTAAAAAGGGACAACTATGGCATCAATGAAGTGGATGTCGAGATGGAAATGAAAAAAAATAAAATTAATTGGAAAATGTTAAGGAAAAGAAGTTAACTAATGCTCCAAATAGGAATGTCAGTGGGTCCTCCCCAAAGCAGGCTCATGCCCTTTAATGCCCTAACAAACCCACATTCAAAGANGATACAACCGGCAATGAGGTGAATAATGGAGAGAAGAGAAATGGAATGGAATCCCAAGAACAAGGTGGTGTACATCTCCTTGTGTGTTTTATGGTTAGTGTGACTTGGCAAATCTCATTCCAACTTTGGCCTCAAACCAACCACATCCAGTGACTTCGCATCAATGCATTTGGTTAAACCATCCACTTGGATAACGAGGATGCATCTTCGAATAGCCACCACCATTCCTATGAAACAAAGGAGGCAATGGGAATGAGAAGGGCCTTAGTTAGAGGGAATACTTTGGTTCCATAACCAATGCTTGCAGCCCAAATTTTATTTTGTCTAAGGGGTGTGCTTTGAATCCTCACTTTGGTTTTTTTTTTGTGTTTTGTGTTTTTATGCATGGGGACCACACCATGCAAAGACTTCTTTATTTTTATTGTCTCAACTTCCGATAATTGGGTAACATCGGAACGGTAAGAAAACTCAAGAAGAAAACATCCAAGAACCCAAGTGAACAACCAACACAAAAGCATCAAGTTTCCTTGAAGTCACACCCTTTGCAAACCTTGAGTCCTTCCTTAGTTTGAGAAATACCCAGTCACCGATTCGGTAAAGTTCTTATTAGAAGGGAACTGTACGTTTCCAAGCCAAGAGAAACCATAGAATTGGTGGATGGATGGATGAAGTGATCTCATTGCCTGCCATATCAAAAGAAACATACCTTAGTATCAACATTGTAACTTAAAGGTAAAAATCAAACATTAGCAATTAATGAAAAACAGTTCATCCCATTGGCCTAAACACTTATTGGGTGATGAACTTACATGGTGGATGGCACACACATACACACACACAAAATAGAAAAGTACAACGATGTTGTAAAACAAAAACAAAAAGAGGTAAAGAAATTTGTAAAACAAAAACAGAAAAAGTTAAAGAAATTTGTAAAACAAAAACATGTAAAACAAAAACGTTGTAAAAAAAAACATGTAAAACAAAAACTTGTAAAAGAACTAAGGGCCCCATATGGTTAGCATAGGTGGCCATCTCCCCCATGACTGAGTTTTAAGGGAGAGATCTGAAATAGTGAGCATCTATTTGAATTTCTAAGAAGTGCCCAACTTCTTCCAATTGATGATCTTAAGTTGAGGGGTGGAAGTTGCTGACGCTCACATTCCAATGTGTCTATGCCACGATTGTTGGCATGAGTTTCCTCAGTTCATTCCATGCATATTTTTCTGCTCCTACAAGTAGCTGTCAACCATGGGATGTCTACTACTTCTTATGTGGTTGCTACATACAGGCATCTTTGTTGCGGAGTTTCTTGGGCACACCTGTTACATGGAGACATTTTCTCCATGTCATCACCCGATGAATCACTGTATGTGATGCATGGAACTATCTTCTTCTCGATCTTTCCACATATGTTTATCTTAGAGATTTCCAAGGAAAGATCACAGGTCCTAAGGCATGCATCTACTGTGCTTAGCCATGCCCTTCCCATTATAATTGGGAAGTCCCCTTCGTTGTTGTTAACTTCGATCACTAGAAAGTTAGCTGGGTAGGACCAACCACACTCAGTGGTAATAACATCCTCCACCAATCCTAAGGGAATGTTGATGGACTGGTCTGCCAGCTCTAGTTGGATGTTTCTCTTCTTAAGTTATGGTAGGTTCTAGGCGTGATACATCTCTTGTGAAATTAAGTTGACTCTGGAACCTGAGTCAAGAAGAGCCTGATGTGGTGCATTTCCAGTGATCTGCAAATAAATAAAGGGACTCCCAGGGTCAGTTAGTTTCCTAGGAAGGTGGCCTACCTTGATCCAGTCAGTTATGGTATGTGTTAACATAACCGTATGTGTTACGCTCTGTTGGACTAAAGGGTTCTCCGAAGCGTTAGTGGTTAGAAGCCTATACATGTGCCCAACCGCTTGTTGTTGTGAGAGTTTGTCAGGGATCCTAGTTCTGAAGAAGGGTCTCTTCTTTGTATAGTTGTCAGAACTAGCATCCGGTTGGATATTTACATGCTGAATATTTACAACTCTCGCGGCGTGATGTTACTGCGGTTGGGTAGGTAATTCCCCTAGCATTGTTGGAACAGGTTGTATGGGAACTATAGGTGGAAGAGGTGTGGGTGGTGTTAGAGGATGAACTGAATGTGAGATATCTCCCGGAGGAGAAGGAGTCCTCCTGAAGTACTCCCAAACTTGGTGGTGACGTTGGGGAGTAGTGTGACCCATAGAGTCACCTGGAGAAACTGGCTGCTGCACATAATAACCATAAGGATCAGGCTACCGGTAAGGGTATTGATGTGTTGGCGGTGGCATCCCCCATGACTGTGGGTATTGCCACTCCTGATGTTATCCAATAGGCTGTGGAGGCGTTCCACTTGGATAATATGTTAAGGGTTGGTGGAACTACCTGGGGTTACCTTGTCAATAAGGTAACCTTCGGGGTGTTTGCCATTGATTAAGTCTTGGATTTAATGCATACACCCCAAACTCCTGCAGATGTGAGATAATTGGGCAACATCCCTTAGGATGGTCATAGTAGCAGACCTAACATCCACTATCATTATCTGAATCAGAATTCACAGCCTCATCGAAGATAGGAATTTTTCCCTTACCCTTGTTATGTGCAGGGCTTAAGTTTCTCTGCTTGGTTTTTCCTTTATGACTACCTTGTTCTACCTTAGACTCCTCTACGATTTTTAAGACTATTTCTATTCTTGAGTCTAAGGAATCCTACATTTGGTCTACCTTAGCCGATACCTCGGTTGTTAACTTTTGGATCGGTAAGGTTTTTCGATTTACCAACTCTTCAAGTGGTGACTCATCCTCCTCATCACAGAATTTCACTCCCTTCTTGCGAAGGGAGGGATCGCGGTTGTATTCTTCCGCACTTTCTCTCTTACGTAGCTCACCCTCTTCTTGCGCTACTTGTTCCAACAAACTTTCAACTTCATGGGCTCTTAGTTGGGAAAGTCTCCCTTGGGCGTAAGTCCCAAGAGTTCTTCTCGTTTCATTTCTTAGCCCATCCACGATGTGGCGAAGTTGATCCCGCTTAGCGTACCCATGGCCCGGGCAACGATGTAGCAGTGTATAGTAACGGGCCATGGCAGCATCCAAGGGTTCATAAGCACCTTGTTTCCAGCCTTGGATCTGCTTACGCAAATTGGACACACTGGAGTACGTTTGATATTTGTTGTTGAATAGTTCAAGCATCATACTCCACCTCCTGATGGTTTCCAGTTCTAAGGACCGGTACCAGCTCTCTGCTTCTTTGGTGAGTGTCCTTGGGAATAACTTAAGCTTCTGCCACTCATTATCTATATTTTGCAAGGCATAGGCATCATGGAATGCCTGTAAATGATGTTGAGGATCAGCGTTGTATCCCCCTTTAAAACGTGGGATATTATTTATGTCCAAACGCTTGATCCTGCTATCTTTTAAGTGCCTTGTGGGGATCCTAACTGCCTTTTTGATGTCTAGCATGCTTCGAGTTGCAAGTAGGGGTTCATCATGATCATCCCTGTCATGACGTCTGTGATGTCTTCGTGGTGGTTCCCTACTCTCCCTACGTCCTTGCCCTTGTCCTAACTCCTCTCGATCTTCCTGTCGAGGTCTTTCATCTTCCTTACTTTTACCCTCTCCGTTATGCTCATGATGGCTGTGCCCAGATGTGGAAGGAGAGTGTGAATGGTGAGACGAAGGAGAAGAGGAAGGGGATCCATCACCATGGCGATGTTTCTTACCTTCTCTTCAGCTGCTTCGGCCCCAATCGTTGTAACGATCTAAGTGCCCGTCCTTAGTGTGAGTGGTTGTTCC
Source organism: Gnetum montanum (assembly GCA_015680685.1). Classification (NCBI taxonomy): domain Eukaryota; kingdom Viridiplantae; phylum Streptophyta; class Gnetopsida; order Gnetales; family Gnetaceae; genus Gnetum; species Gnetum montanum. The sequence continues at coordinate 18,668 of MNCI01018690.1, forward strand.
TGTCGTGAACTGTTGGTGTTCACGGGGATTAGGGCCCGTAGCATGTATAGTTGATCGAAGGCCCTGATGCCTAACCTCTTCACCATTGTGAGGAGGAGGAACATCATTTTCTAAGAAACCCATTGTGAGGGGTTCCTCGTCTCCTATTTCACTAAGGACATGGGGGACCTTACCCTTCAACAATGAATGTTGGCTCTCCTGCCTTTTGTCCCTTATACGTTGCAAAGCGGTGGGATGATAATCCCTTATATGATATCTTCCAGCAACATATTCAGCAAATAAGTCCTGCATGCCAATCTGTGCTAAGGCACAGAAGAGCATGTTTGGAACAGATCGATCTGGTGGTAAAACTATATTACCAAACAAATCTCTCCAGTGCAACTGTTCATCCTGATGGAGGGTAAAGGTGTAATCAGGAATATACTCATCGGGTTGAGTATAAGTTATCGTATACTGTTTAGGACTTGGCTAGTCTAGGTTATGTGTATGTCACTAACTGTCTTCCGTGTTATCATTAGGTGAGTTAACCTTATGAGAAGAAGCCATTTTATTGGTGTGCTATTCACTGTTATATATGTTCTTGTTTAACTAATTAACCCAAAGGTTCGTTAAGGCTCACAATGATTTGAAAGATTTTCTAATGTTCTAATTGGCATACAAACACTTAGTCCCCGGCAACGGTGCCAATGATGAGTGGCAAGGTACCCCTACACTCAACCATACGAAACGAGTGTAGCATGCACGATCCAGTCGAACTCCACAGACTAAATGCCTAAATGCTACAAGGAATGCTTGGGGTTAATTAATCGTTGTCTTCCCAGACTTACTTGTTGTTGTCACGGTGTATGGTTAAGTAAGTCCAAGGTATATGATTTTTTTGGTCTTTTTTGGTTTATCTCCTATGCTAAACGGTGAAGGGTTGAGAGACTAAAACTACAATACTAAGTCCTAGTGTCAGCATCCGTTCCCACTTACCGTACACACCCTAAACTGTGCAATTGTGGCTACCAAACGCTAATCGTTACTGGGATTACCACACGTAACGCACGTGCTCGAAGCGGTCGTACTAAGGCACCTAACTAGCCTAAGTGTGACTAGCCGTACACATCTGTAGATGCTCGTAATCAAGTCATACTTGTCCCATGTTCTAGGAGGTAAGGGTGAGAGAATCTAATCACAATGAGTAGCCAATTCCTTGGCTAGCCGTACACATTCGTCAATGCTCGTAACCAAGTCGTACTCATGCCGCGTTACTAGGAAAGCAATAAATAACATTAAATAAACCTATCCATGTACTACAAGGTTTATCCACAAAGCTCATCTTTATTGCCGTACACAACTTGCGTTCAGGTATAAAGCTACTCGAATAAAGAACCGTTCACTTGGGGGACTCCTACTGTGGGCACATGGAAAATATTCTATCTTTGGGGTGATCAATCCACTAGGGCTTTGCTACTTTACACCTATGATTCCAAATGAGGGGAGTGCCACCTCTTATTTATAGATTTGGCTATGGACCACGATATCGCATATGCGATATCACAGGGAACGATGCGATATCGCGGCTTGTGCATATTGCGTCTCATCAGTAGATAAGATGGAGAAGTTGATGAATGAAAAAGTTACAACCAACTTGAGAATCATAGAGAAGAAGGTAAGAAAAATAGGATCAAGTAGTGAAAAAAAGAAAATGAAAAAAAAAACAAGGAAATAGGCAAGGACACTTATTAGAAAAAAGGAAAAATAGCTATAGTAGAAGAGGCTATAGACTCAAATATAGAGGAGGAAGATGGGTGTGAAATCTGTCAATATGAATATTCAAAGGGGTATTACCTAGTTATGTTACATCTACATGAGTCTAGGGCTTTTTCTTGGAATCCCAAGTTTGTAAAAAAGTAAATGTCTAGGAGATTGCCTTACCCATAAGGCAATTATGATAGTCCTACAACCATCATTACTATCCTAGTGTGACTTGTTATCAACCTTAAGAATACTATCAACCATAGTGGCAAAACACATAGTCATGGGGGATTCAATCAACAAACTAGCAATACTCCTATTGTTAGCTAGACTCTTATGGATACTATGTTTAACAACTTGTTTCTCCAAATGGTTCTACTTACCATGCCTCAAATCACTACTACTACTCTTCTAAATACCATCAATCCATAACATTTCTTATGGGATCAATATTGCATGTATTTCATCATCCATCAAATCCTCAATACTCTCATACTTTCCTCCAACATATGTCACCATCAATAATGTAGGAAGGATTAGCATTATAGCCTCAATAGAAGAATGCAACTTGTGGTGTGAACATACAAAGGAATAGTAGTGCTAGTAGCCCTCAACAAAAGTCTCAAAAATGTTCTTTCTTTAGGATAGTTCCCATACATGTAAATAAAACTAGTAGACCTACTAGCTCATAAAAACTAGCATAAGGACAATCTGGTGTAACCTACTTCTGTAAAAAAAAACTAGCTCACAAAAACAAGGTCTCCTAATCTAATGCAAAAGCTAATAACCATTATCACTTCAATACAAAACATAAAAGATGACCCTATTAATGTGGAGTGATAGAAAATTCCATGCATTACTAATAATGATAAAGGATGTGGTTGTGGGATAAAATTTCAAAGTATTAACACAATCTTTATACCAACCTGAAACAAACTTGAGGAACACATATATGTGCAAAACCAAGTCTATGAGATAATGTTTCCAAGGCTACGAGACATATCATCACTCCTAGTGTTGACCATAAAGAAAGTATGTCCTTGTAAGGTGTGGATTTGAATAAGGAAAAAAAGAAGAAGAAGAAAAAGAAAATAAAAAAATAAAAAATAAAGAGAAAGAAAAAAAACAAAATAAAAATAATGGAAATTCAAAGCACACCTCTTTGATGATCTCGTAGGATAGAAGCATTGGTTATGTAGCTGAAAAGACATGTTACCCATGCCTGAAGATACTCCTCTAACTAAGGCCTAAAATGTTCCCTTAATAATCTCTAAAACTACTTTCTTCTTTCTTTTCTTCTCTTTTTGGAGTGATTCTCATTCTTTGTGGTTGTTGTGGACTCATGATGGTAGATAAGGGGACATATCAATGTGAGGCCACTGTTAATGGTATGGTCTTGGTTTGAAACTTAGAAGGATATGTATGACGGTTATCTTAATTACAATTGACACATGAACCTAGTATAGATATGGTTAGGTATTTTATGTCCCAATCTCTATACTCCATTCTCATCCCATTATTCACCTCACTACTACATGCAACTATGTACCTAATGGTTGTATATAGTATATTGCAGGATCCCAACTATGATGTTTGTATGTTGTTTGGAACAAAGACATGATCTACATTTAACTTCTAATGTGCTTGTGGACATCTATAGGAATGATCTTGCAAGGGTATTATGGTAGGAGCTTGCTTTGGGTGGGACCTACTTGCATGACTTTTGCTGATCATGGCTTTAAACTAAAACCTTACATCTTTAAATTTATGCATGGTTTTGTGACTATTTCTTATTAATTTTGATTATCTTTAATGCTTTTATATTGAAACTTCCTCTAAATTTAAAATTGCTTGGTGATTTTTAGAACCACATGTTTTTCAATATTCTGATGCATTTGCAATATCTTGCAAATCAAACCTTTGATTTCAATTGTTTGAAAAATTGTGAGCCTTTAGAGTTAAGCTCATTTATTGTAGGGGCTAATTGTGTAATTTTTGATATTTTTTGTAACATGCTATTTTCAAACATTATGGTAACTAATAGTAAAAATAATCAAAATGAATTGAACAACTTGATGATTTTAGTTATCTCATAGCCTTGGAAACATTCTTTTGTAATCACCTAAAGTCTAAATGCTAGTTTTTTTTTTAATTTTGAGCTAAATAAAGTTCTAGGATGGGTTAACCATTAAGGAAAAAAATTACCATAACTAACTGATGAGTGGCTAGGTACCCCTACACCCAACCATGTGAATTATGGGCGTTCACCAGCGACTTGGTCGAATTCTGGAGACTGTAAGCACTTTAACATACACCAGACTTCTAACCAGCAAAATTCTTTATTAGAATGGTCGTTGTCTTCTCAACCTCACTTGTGAGTATCTAGTGGCAATGGTTAAGTGAGATTGAGGCAACTGATTTTTATAGTTTTTACTTTATCTTTTGGCATCTAATTAAGGTATAGAAAGTAAGGAATGAAATATTATCTAACCTATAATTATCCTAATCTGTATCCTAACTATTCCTAGCATAAGTATCTGATCCCATCTTCTAGGCATGTACTAAGCATCCCCTAAACACTACTGGGTTACCAGACGGTAAGTGTCACTAGGTTACCAAGTGTTGGGTTTATGTTCGAGATGGTCGTACTTATGGCCTTTACGAACTATAAAGAAGTGATAACAATTAAAATAACAATAGCAGAAATTTAAGTAATTATCAAAGCACAAACATATTAAACTATTGAATGCATTAAATGAATAAGTCCAAATGTTGCAAGAAATACTTGAAGAGTTCGTCTTTATTGTTGTCACACCAATGGGCTCAGATACATCGACGCTCGAATAAAGAGCCGGTCACTTTTCTTACACTTGCTGTAGGCACTTGGAAAATATTCTATCTCCTGCGGGAAAAAACTGCAAGAGGTTCGCTACAACTGACAAAAAGGTACCTCAATGAAGTGGAAGGCCCTCTTATTTATAGGCTGAAATAGGTGCTGCATAAATGGGGCCACGTCGACGACACGGCTGCATATACGGGATCCCATATACGCGGCCTAGTAAACATGGAAACCAACAGACACTTCATCATACCCCCACGACTGAGTAAAAACTCGTCCTCGAGTTCCTCTTACAATTTGGAAGGTATGGAGTTTTATTTACAACACACATGACTTGACACACACATGACACACACACATGACACAACATCAATTTTACCAAGTGCTCGAGTTACAGAGAAGGACAAGTTACAAAAATGGTGGTGTTTAAAGACAAAATTAAACACCTTGCATGTCCTAGAGTCTTTGCCATGAAGAAGGATGCAAAAATTATTGGAGAAGATCATACCGTCCCTGGGGACGATGGTTTCGACAGACCTTCACCAGCTTCTAGCCCATGTGGCGGCGTTGGCATGAACGATGGCTGCCCCGTAGTAGCTACGACTTTTGGAGGCAACCGAAAAGCCTCTAGGAGAGCCCTCATCTTTTCCTCTTTACTTCTAGGATTGTTCATTGTCTAGGCAGCTTCACCAATGTGTGCTGGAACTATAACCTCCCAAGGGCATGGTAGCACAAGAAAGAGCTCTTTCAAATTGACGAACTAGGCTGTGAACTATTTTCGTTTGATGTCAAACGCTCGAATTGATGTCTATAGCTACTGGTAGTTAGTCATTCAATGGGCTAGGTTCTCCATGACCACACGTTGTCCTTCATAACTTGTGTAGAGAACCTCGAGTTCTGCGTTTGTTGTTTCCAATTTTTGCTTTGTCCCTTTATGTGCTTGGAACTCGCCCTCGTATAAAGAGTACAAGGCGACCACTTGTTTCTCTAGGTCAGATCATGGTCTCCTAGCTATGAGCATGGCTAGGTTTGCATAGCGAAGGTTGGTGAGCTCCATATATTCTATCATTTCTTCAATCTGTAGCTCCTTAAGATAGATTTTAGCTTGATTGTAGGCATTCAACCCATCAAAGATAGGTTGCCATACCTCACCTCCTTCTTGGAGTTGCTAGAGTGCTTGGTTTATTTTGGCCTTTGTGACTTGGATCTGCTTCTCATTTACTTCTTTTTGCAGTCCCACTTGGTCCCTGTAATGATTCTTAACTTTCTTAAATTTTAGGGCCTTGTTCTTCTAAGCAGCGACTTCGATGGAAGATTTCTATTCCAAGGTTTGAACCTTCTCCATGGATAGATTTCAATTCTCAGCTGCCAACCTTGTCACATCGGCATTTACCCTAGCTAGCTCTTCCTACTGTTGGTGGATAAAATTTTTCATGTGCTCATTTTCAACACCAACATTGTGCAGGCGATGGACCTCCGTGGTTAACCTGATGTTCTCATGGTGAACCTCTACTAATTCCTTTTCTAAATGATATGTCTAAGCATCTACTAAGGCCTTATCAAAGATTGTCGACTCTCACTCATCCTTAGCTATTTGAAGTTTAATATGAAGCTATTGAAAAGCTTCATCTCTAGTGAGCTTACGGTTGAGGAGAGTTGGATCGGCAAGTTGGGCTCTTAACTAGGCGACTTTCATTGTCAAGCATTGACAAGTGACTTGAGTAACTTCAAGTTGCCTTTCCAAAATGAGGCTCTTACCTCTTACCAATAGCAACTCTGACTAGGTTGCAGTGATGTTATCTGGAAGATGAAAGACATCTAGAAGTAGTTGCCCGGTTCCTACCAGTCGGTCCAATAGTTCTTCATGTTGGGCTACATCAATCCTACTACGTGAAGTTTCGGCAGACACCTATACATCTTGAAGCCCATGCACATTTGGTACAGGCATCACTGGTGCATTGAGAACTGTAGCAATTGTATCAGCAATCACTTTGGCTACAATCTCCTGTCCCTAGTGCTGCATCACCAAGACTATCGTCCCTTCACCATCTTCCAAGCATACCAAGAAGGTAGCAGCATTTCCTGAAATTTCAGAAAATAACTATTGGGTGGATACTGTTACCTCTCGGATGCTTGGATCTGTTCTTGCTAGCACTTGTGTTTGGGCAACGGAGAACATTGACCCTACTCTTTCTAACAAACTAACTGATTGTGCCACTTGCTCTAGTTGGCTCATTGTAGGATGATAAACCAAAGGGTATTCCCCTCCACTAGTTTTGCCAGATTGCTCTTGCTGGCTCAAGAGCATTTGTTGGATTTCGTGGATATGTTCTGCAATGGTTTGCAAACCTGACCTTGTTGCTTGTGCAGGTGGTGGAGGTGGTTGCTACTCTTCCTCCATCTATGTGGTGGCAAGAGTCTTATCTTTCATCATTTCACACCATGAGGCAATTGAGATGTGTTGAAGTGTATCATTGGCGTAACATGCTATCCCTGCTCGTTTGCACAATTTTTTGATTAGGTGGGGGAAGGGAAGAGCTTGTCTTCCACATTCACTTTTAGCGAACCTCTTTTCAGTCTCCAAGAATATAAACTATGGAAGACTCATTGGAAATTTTCACTCAAGGTGGCACAGGCACGGGCGAAGAAGGCTGTGATTTTTCTGGGTTTTACCATTGGGTTTAGGTGGTAAGACACGATCTTTGAATATACCCTCTCCGCTGTGGTTAGAGAGCCAAACTCCTTGTGGTCTACCCCATAGCACCACATGATCCACTCCCATTTTACCTTAGGATTTGCTTATTTTGGGATCTCGACCACATCTGCTCCAATCTCTGGGAACCCCAGAGCTTGCGCTATTGCGTCTGAAGAGTAAGAAACATAGATGCCTTTGATCCTTACTCTGGACCTTGGTTACCGATTCGTCCAGAAGAGATAGGTCTCTCCCAATTATCATTCACCACTGGTATGATTGGCCACATTGGAGAGTTTTACAGTTGAAGCCTCACGTCTTCTGGTGCATTTTCGAGAAATGGTCCAAAGTTTAGCTCTTGTAGGACCATCTATTGCACTTCTCACAGCTTGATAGCATCAAGACAGGCTTGGGTTAGGGTAACCTCAAGCCTTGGTGCTATTCTCGGAGTTTCATCTCCCTGCGATTGCTCGCTAGGAAACTCCTCTTCAGGAATCTGATGGACAGATTCCACATCAAGTCCTTCATGGAGGGGGCTAGTTGCATGAGAGCCCTCCACGTGCTCTGGTTGTTGCACGCCTCATCCCCTTCCTGTTCGTGGACGCTTGTTCCTCAGTTGTGATGGTCCTTCACCTCTTGGATGCCTCGGTTTGGGTGCCATCTACAATCCAACATAACCCCCCATTAGATCATGCATAAGTACCTCAAACTGATCCTTATACAACTTCTCAATTTGACTAAGTAATGTTGCTGGCACAGGCCTCCCATTAAGTCCCCTGGAGTGTTAATTCATGGGTTAGAGCCAAAAACAATCAAGGGATAAGATGAAGTTTAAGCTTATTATTTTTTTCTTCCCTTAGGGGTGCGAAGTCTTAGTTAACTGATCAATTAATTATTTAATTAATTACACATAGGCTTCACCCCCCATGACTGAGAGCATACCTCTGGGTGCTCAAGAGGGAAAGGATCAGTGGATACGGACGCGCGATGGAATGTAGGTGCTCGGGAAGAAGTTAGGTAGAAAAAATTGGCAAAATCTCCCCCCAATTTGTTTGCAAAATGAATGAAAATCTAAAGCGTAACAACTATATATATAGGGGTTGAGTGCTGCATCGATGGGGCTATGTATACGCAAGGGGTTGTGTATACGAGGCCCCGTATATGCAAGTGGTTGCACCTATTGACCAGCGTTGACCAACCCATAAAAAGCTTGAAAAAATGAATTTAAAATGCCAAATTGGGATGGTTGAAGAGCATAAGAGACTAGGAATGCAATCGAGGACACGAGGAAGGTAACTTGGGCTAGAAAAAGAGTCAAAGGTAGGAGAACGTGGTGAGAAAGAACTCTGTGGAGAGGAAATTGAGTGATGGGACCCTGAAAACAATCAACCACGAAATCTAAAGTATGGGAGACTTAACAAGTGGGACCAAGAATATGTAGGTGGGTCCTCCCAATAGTAGGAAATAGCCTTAGTAGCCCCTACATATCCTCAACATCAAGGTCCGTGGACCCCTAGGGTCAAGAAATGGTGCTCACAAGTTAATACGCCTCCCCAAGAGATCCTGCCAAGGCATTAGGAGTACATGGAAATCACGATGAACCTTCAAAACATAAGATGGGTAGTGAGGTGAGTTTGGAAGCGAAGTGGGTGAGAGAGAGATGAGAGGAGTGGAATTCCAATCATTGGTCATGTGAAAACCCATGTGAATTTATGGTTAAGTGACCTGATAGGACCATTCCTGAGTTCAGACCTAAAACCAACCACATACAGTGACCTCGCAGCAACAAGTGAAGCCCCATCCATCCACCAAGTAGCAGAGTGTACCCATAGGAAACCACCACTCCAATAGGCATGAGAAGAAGGAAGTGAAATGGGGCGAAGTTAGAGGGGACAGGATGAGTCCCATAACATTTTTTGATGGCTTGTGAGAGGCGATCTAAGGGGTGTGCTTTGAATTCCCACATAGTGATGATTTTATTTTCTTCATTTTCTTGTTATTTCGTGGGAACCACACCATGCAAAGACCCATGGTTGTTTGCATGCATTCAACCAAGGGGTGTGCTTTGAATCCTCATGTTTATTTATTATTTTTTTTTGAATTTTTTTGATGAGGACCACACCATGCAAGGTCGAATTGCCCAGTGACTTCCTTGTAGAGAAGGATGTGGAGTGGTAAGAAACTCATAAGGACACACCGGCAACACAGGGGATGGGAGAGGATGATGAATGTTGCATTCCCCTTGAAGTCACACCCGATTCAAACCATTGGATCATCTCCGAGTCTAGGAACTACACAAGTCACACATTAATTACAATGTTTTTAAGTGAAGGGGTTGCATGTTTCCAATAGAAGGAAAACCATGGAGTGGGTGAATGGGTGGATGACATGGACTCACTACCGATTGTATGAGCCAAAAATAGACGTAAAGTCCAAGGACAACCATGCGAGGGCAGAAGCTAGATAGCTAGGTGGACTATTGTACATGATCCATTGCAATGAAAACCATTCGTACTAGACACCTGAGGGCAATAAGATGACGTATTAGCAATCACATGAAAATGAAACACACACAAAGAAATGGAAAATAATTAAAGAAAGGAAAAAATTAACAAGAATTGGAAAACTTATGAATGATGTTGAAAAACAAAAAATTGTAAACAAAAAAGTGTAAAACAAAAAATTACAAAATAGTGAGGGGTGTAGTGGAATGGATTAGCAGTGATGATGGTCTCCCCCATGACTGGGTGGAAAGGAGGAGACATGAAAAATGGAACGAGGTTGTCTGGGTGATGATGAGGTGGTAGCATTGGTTAAGTGGAGTTCACGGAAAGGTTTTAGTTGTTGTCGGTTGACCAACTGTGTTCTTGTGGGGTCCTCAGGTTTGTGGATAAGCAAGGCCCTAGATGGGAAGGTTTCAGAGATGATATAAGATCCCTCTTATAGTGTTTGAAACTTGGTTGATTGAGATACATGTGAGGGGTTCCAATACAACACCTTGTCTCCACATCTGAGTGTGACCTTCCAGATCCTAAGATCATTTTTTGTTGTAGGCTTTGTGGATCTCATTTGAGGATAGGGCCACTAATAGATTCTCATCTAGCACACTTAAGTTAATAATTCATTCACATTGTGCTAGCGGTAGGTCAAGACCTAAGTCACTGGCTATGGATAGTGTTCAGAGTTCTGCCTAGATTGGAAGTTTTGGTAACTTTTTGTACACTAACTCATAAGGAGAGTACCCTACAGGAAGTTTCCAAGTGGAACGATAGGCCCAAAGGGAATTTTTGAGTTTGGTACTCCAATCCCTCCTATAGTTGCTGATGGTTCGGGTAAGGATCATGGTGATCTCCCTATTGGTGACTTCGGCCTGCTCGTTGGCTAGGGGATGATAGGGTGTTGTAAATTTGTGGGTGACCCCCAAGTGTTGCATGATTTTTCAAAAAGTAGCACCCATGAAATGAGTGCCATTATTAGAGATGAGTGCACGTGGCACTCCAAACCTGTTAACGATTTGTTGTTGGACAAATCGTGTGGCGGTGTTTGAAGAATAGTTGATGATGGCTGCCGCCTTCACCCACTTGGTGTAGTAGTCCACAGATATGATGATGTACACCTTTTTGTTAGATAGGGGTGTGATGGACCCCATGAAGTTGATGCCCCAAATGTCGAAGGACTCTAGTGGTTGGATCCACTATTGAGGTCCCTCCATCTGTGTAGTTATCCCACCATCTCTCTGGCATCGATCGTAGGAGTGGGTGAACTATTGTGCATCCTTGAAGATTGTGGGCCAGTAATATCCTGTAAGCAGGATCTTAATGGCTGTGCGGCATCCAACATAGTGGCCTCCACAAGGGCCCTCGTAAGCATCTTGGAGGAGATGCAACATATCATCATCAGGGACACACCATCGAACTAAGCCATTTGTGCACACCTTGTAAAGATGGCCATTGATTTCCATGAAATGCTTGGCCTTATGGAGAAACTATTATTTCTGCCGATGGTTCCACTCCTTTGGCAACTCTTGAGTGGTGAGGTAGGTGAGGATGTGGTTGAACCAAGGTGATTCCTTGGGCATCTGCGAATTGACTGCACCTGCGAAGAGGAGTTCTTCTAGAAATTGGTTGGAGAGGGGCTCCTCCTCTTTTGGCTCCATGCACATTGTGCTGCAAGAAGGGTCAGCTGTCAACCACTGGTTGCCCTCTTGATTGGTGGCTGCTACGTACAGGCACTGTTGGATGGGTGATTCCTTGGTACACCAATTGCATGCTTGAATGGATATCCGCTTAGAGGATCATAACTACTGCAGATAATTACACCCTGAATCACTGTACGTGATGCATGGAACACACTTCTTCTTGATCTTTCCAAAAGGATTTTCCTTTGAAATTTCAAGGGACAGATCTCGAAGTCGTAGTCGTGCATCCACCGTGCTCAGCCAGGCTCTTCCCATTATGATTGGGAAGTTCCCCTTGCAATTCCCCATACGGATGACAAGGAAATTAGTAGGATAAGACCATCCACAAATGGTGGTCACAATGTCCTCCACCAATCCCAAAGGAACCATGATGGATTGGTCTGCTAGCTCAAGCTGAATGTTGCTTTTCTTTAGCGGGGGCAAGTTCTAGTTCTTGTACATGTCATGAGAGATGAAATTTACTCCTAACCCCAAGTCCAGAAGAGCTTTGCATGGCTCATTCCCTACCACTTGAAGATAGATGAAGGGGCTTCTAGAATCAGTCAATTTTTGGGGAAGATGACCGACCTTTATCCAATTGGTCACAACATGTGTTTGCATGACCATTTGGATGTTGAAGTGTGGTTGGCTTGAAGGCTGCTCTAGCGGTGGAACAGTGGAGGCGCTTGGAGGTTTAGAGGCACTCGCGATTGGTGTATGTGAGGGTATGTTTAGATTATTGGGTTGAAAAAAGGATGTTTTTGTGGCTTGGGTTTCGGTCCACTCGGCTGAGGTGCCAGTTGTAGGTTGACAACCCTCATAGTGTTTCGTTGCTATGGTTGTGGTGGTATCTCTCCCTACATAGGTGGAGCAGGTGGTAGCTGAGTGGGATGTTGTGGAGAAGAAGTGATAGGAGAAGGTGATGGAGGATATAAGAGATGTGGGTTTTCCCCCCTAGGTGATGGAGATTGAGGTCGAAAATATTTCAGGGGATGGTAATGAATTTGAAAGGCCACATGACTAGAAGAGTCCCGTGGGGAGATCGGTTGTTGAACGTAGTATCCATAGGGATCTAGCTGTTTGTAAGGGTACCATTGCCTTGGCGATGGCATCCCCCATGCTTGTGGGTGTTGCCACTGCTGGAAGTATTCATAAGGTTGTGGTGGCGCTCCACTTGTATAGTATCCTCCTGCTAGTGGAACCGCCTTGGGTTGCCTTGTGGGTAAGGCAACCTTCGAGGTGTTTGCCTCTTCTCCAAGCAAGGATTCAATGCATACATCCCAGAATCTTGAAGATGTGACATCATAGGAAAATATCCCTTAGGATGTCCATATTGGCATATGCCACATTTATCATCCTCCTTAGTGTCAGAGTCTGCAACTTGCTCTGCTATAGCAACTTTGCCCTTACCCTTATATTGGGCATGTTCAGCTTCCTTCTTCCTATGCTGATCGTAATCATTACCTTGTTCTCTGGACTCCTCTGCAATTTTTAGTGCACTCTAGAATTTTTCGTTCAAAGAGTCCCACCTCTTATCAACCTTTGTTGATATTTTAGATGAAAAATTTTGTAAAGGCAAGTTCTTTCGGTTCACCACTGCTTCTAGTGGTGATTCCTTCTTCTCATCACAGAATTGGACCTCCCTCTTTCTAATGGAGGGATCCTAATTAAATTCTTCTGCACTCTTCTTCTTTCTAAGTTCCCCTTCCTCCTTGGTCACCTATTCAATGAGGCGCTACAATTGATGGGCCCTTAGCTCCGACAGTCATCCCTGGGTGTACATGCCAAGGGTCTTTTGTGTTTCAAAATGGAGCCCATCAATGATGTGGTGAAGTTGTGCCTGTTGAGAGTAGCCATGACCAGGGCATCGATGCAGCAGTGAATAGTATCTACTCATGGCTGCATCCAAGGGTTCATGATTACCTTGCTTCCACCCTTGGATCTAACGTCTCAAGTTCACCACTTTGGAGTACGTTTGATACTTGTCATTGAAAATCTCAAGCATCATATTCCATCTTCTGATTGATTTTGGTTCCAAGGACCAGTACCAGTTTTCTACTTTCTTGATGAGTGTGCAAGGGAATAGCTTTAGCTTCTGCCAATCATTGTCAATGTTCTATAGGATGTAGGTATCATGGAATGCCTGCAGGTGAGTTTGTGGATCACAGTTGTATCCCCCTTCAAATCTGAGGATGTTGTTCATATTGACATGCTTGATCTGGCTATCCTTCACGTGCCTACTAGGGATCTGAACTTCCTTGACGATCTAAAGCATGCTCTGAGTAGCCAACAACGGCTCATCTGAGTCATAGTCCTACTGAGGACCATGATGTCTATGATGATTCCGGCTACCCCTCCTTTCATGACAGCGAGCATCATGCAATTGGTCACGTGTTTCCTCATGTTGTCCCTTTTGATGCTTTCGACCACAGTCCTTTCACTCCTTTCTACCTCGGTTACGATCAGAGCCTAAACTGGATGAAGGTATAGGGGAGCGAGAGGATGGAGAAGAAGGAGAGGAGTCACCACCGCTTCGGTGTTGATCTCCCCCTCTACCTTGATGATGGCCTCGATCATCTTGCCCATCCTTGCTATGTGACCCTCCATCCCCTTGAGGATCTTGGTCACTTGGAGGCTTGTTCTGAACGATGGACTGAAGGATCTACTGTCCCAGGGGAAGTTCAACTGAATGGGAATCATGAAATATGGGTTCCCCATCATCCTGCAGCCCTTGCAAAAATAAGGGATTACTGAATTGTTTCTCCTTTAGGTGTTCATATCTTTTTGCTTGCTGTTGGTCTTGTGCTCATTGAGCCTCAGTGGGATGGTAGTCTCGGTAGTCATGGTCCTCCATGACATACTCCACTCCATGGTCTTGGATGCCTAGTTTACCAAGATTGCGAAATAGCATTCCAGGAGCCGATCGGTTAGGTGGTAGTATGATGTTTCCCTCCATGTCCTGCCATCGTAGATGCTCATCCTGATGTAGGATGAATGTGAAGTAAGGAAAATATTCATCGGGATGCTTGTATACCACCTGGCATTCTTGTGGCACCGATGGATTCGATACATCTCGCCTGTGAGAAGAAGTCATATTGGATGTTAGATGATCCATTTAATCAGTGTACCTTACATTTACTTTAATTTTCCTAGTGTGTGTAAATGTTACTATCCTGGGTCCATTCCAACAACGTGAATGATAATTTTACTAAGGTTAGATGACGCATGTAAAACTAATAGTCCCTGGCAATGGTGCCAATGATGAACAGCTAGGTATCCCTATGCCCAACCATGTGAATCATGGGCATTCACAAGCAACTTGGTCAAATTCCATAGACTGTAAGCACTTTAACATACACTAGACCTCTAACCAGCAAAACCCTTTGTTAGAACGGTCGTTGTCTTCTCAACCTTACTTGTGACTATCTAGTGGCAATGGTTAAGTGAGATTGAGGCAACTAATTTTTATAGTTTTTACTTTATCTTTTGGCATCTAATTAAGGTACGAAAAGTAAGGAATGAAATATTATCTAACCTATAATTATCCTAATCTGTATCCTAACTATTCCTAGCATAAGTATCCGATCCCATCTTTCAAGCATGTTCTGAGCATCCTCGAAACACTACTAGGTTACTAGATGGTAAGCGTCACTTATGCATCGATGCATCCCCATCATTGATAAACTTGCCCATTATTGAAAAACTTTTTCGATCTTATGTAGGTTGTTGAAGCATCAAATAATGGGCAATTGCATCGATGCATCCCCATCAATGTAGTCTCATTAATGCATGGTTGTTGACACATCCTTTGGTATATTGGTGTCTATGCATCAATGATAAATTACTTGAAGCCTATATATATGTGTGCACACCCTTCACATAGAGGCATCATTTGGTCAATAGTATAGTCAAACTCTTATAGTTTTCTCCTAGAATCTTAGCAAATTGTCAATGAGTGCCCATAACATGGATTTGAGTCAATTGTATGGAATCTTCTTTAAGTGGCATTATACTTGGACACATTCCATGAATGGTAATAAGATCAAGATTGATTCATATTCATTATTGTACTTTGAATTAGAATATATTTACCTTCAATGCAATTTACTTTTTATATACTTAGTTAATATTTACATGTTCATGCACATTAATCAACTGGTAGATTGAGTGCGATAAGTTTCAAGTGTAAATACGTATTTATTGGTAATCCCAGTAGTGTTATTGGTTGGTTTGCTAATAGCATAATAGTTGGTAATCTTAGTAGTGGATACATGAGTTTAGGATGTGTACAACAAGTTAGGAATAGACACTTATCATCCTTAGGATAGTCTAGGATTTATCTTCTTGTTATTAGTTAGATTAATTAAATAATTAATTTCCGTATGTTCATATAACTTAACCATAGCTGCACAACATCATAATCATATGCCTCACTTTGGATTAAACCATAAGTGAAAGCTACCACTAGTCCAAGTGGCAAGATAGAGACCTACGATCAATGCTTAATGATCTAGATACCACACTATTCCTATCTATGGAATTCGATTGGATCATACATACATGCTTGTGATTCATATGATTAGGCATAGGCGATACTCGCTACTCATCATTGTCACTCTTTTTGGGGAATGGTGCTAGTGATCTAGATTAGTTATATTATAAATGATCACTATTAAAGAATGAATGATTTATATTTTAAAAAATGTTAATATTTTAAGTCGCAAACATTATTAACTAAGAACATGTCTTCTTTACATGGGATTGATAATTCATCACATAATGAGAATAGTAGTAGAAGAAATGATAGGATTTATACTAAAGAGAATTGGAGTAAACCATTGTAGGTAGGGGTCTCATATGCTCATTCAGACCCTTACGACATTCAAAGACTATGTTAAACTATTTTGAACAATTCTAGAGGGGATGGAATAAGTCCTAGAAAAAGGAGGGCCTCAAGGCCTAGGACCTCCTATAAACCAAGAAGAGATGAACTAGAGGATCATAGGGGGAGATATAGAATCCATGGTGATTGTCCTAGTTCGTCATATTCCTCTTTATCTTCAATGTCTAGTTCTAATAAAGTTGAAAGTAGGTATGAAGATAGATCTTCACAAAAGGGGCCACGATAGAGATAGAAATTAGGATCAACGACAAGATACAAGATACCAAAGGGAACATAGACAAGACCATCACTATATGATAAATAAAAATAGAGATTATGACCACAACATGTTTGATGATGGTGAACCCTTGTTGACTACTACAAGCATGATATAGATTAGGGAGGTAGTTAGAATACCCCATAGGTATCAATGGGAAAGTTGCATCAATTGGCTTGATATAAATAACATTCCTAAATTTGAGGGAGGCTATAATTCTAATTGACAACATCATTTACAAGTCTTTCATGATGTCTGCACTTTACAAAATATAAAAAGTAAGTGGAAAAAGCTTAAGCTCTTTCCAAAAATGTTAATAGAAGAAGTTGAAGGTTGGTATAAATCATTGGAACCAGATTCAATCCATTGGTGGTCCATAATGCTTGAGTTCTTCGATGAAAAATACCAAACCTATTGAAAAGTATTCAATCTAAGAAAACAAATCCAAGAGTGGAAGCAAGAGAATCATGAATCCCTTGATGCAGTCTTGAGAAGATAATATTCTTTATAACATAGATGCCAAAGCCATGGATTTTCTCAAAATGAGCAACTTCATCACATCATTTATGGGATTTTTAACAAAACAAGAAAGACCCTTAGGATCTATGCCCAAGGAAAATTATTGAAGTTGAAGGCCCATCAAATACAAAGGCTAATTGAATAGGTAGCAAAAGAAGAAGGAGAGCTATGTAAAAGGGAGAGTGTAGAGGAATATAACTAGGACCCATCTCTTCAAAAAAATGAGGTCAGTATTTATGATTAGGAAAAAGAGGTAGCTTTTGATGACTTAATTTTACATAAAACCTTGTTAATATTGAAGTCTATTGTTGAGATTGAAGTAAGGGTAGATAAGCTATAGAAGTTGATGGATGAAAAATTTACAACCAACTTGAAAATCATAGAGGAGAAGGTAAATAAAATGGTATCAAGTGATCAAAACAAGAATAGGAAAAAGAACAAGAAAATAGGGAGGAGAAATTATCAATAAAAAGGAAAAATAGCTATAGTAGAAGAGGTTATAGACTTATATACAAAGGAGGAGGATTGATGTGACATCAATTAATATGAACATGGAAAGGACTATTGCCCAGTTATGCTACATCTACAAGAGTTTGGGGCTTTTGCTTTAAATTCAAAGTTTGTGGAAAAGAAAATGAGTAGGAGATTACCTTATCCATAAGGAAATTATATATAGTCTTAGAACGAACACTACTATTCAAGTAGGACTCCTTCTTAACCTTAAGACTACTATTAACATCAATGACAAAACCCATAGTCATGGGGGATATCATCACTAAACCAACAATATACCTATTTCTATCTAGATTCGTATGGGTATTAATGTTCAAAAACTTGTTTCTCTGAATGGTTGTACTTCACATGCCCCAACTAGATACTACTATCCTCTTGAATACCATCAACTTGAAACATCCTTTGTGAGATCATCATCCCAAGTCTCTCATCATTTGTCACATCCTCAATACTCTCATACTTTCCTCTAACATACATGACCACTATCATTGCAAGAAGAATTGGCATCACAACCTCAATAGAAGAATGTTACTTCCACCATGAACATAAAAGTGAACGAAAATTTTAGCAGATTTGAGCATAAGTCTCGAAAATGTTCTTTCTTCAAGATAGTTCCCACACATATAAATAAAAATAGTAGACCTACTAGCTTGTAAAGACTAGCACAAGGCCAATTTGATGCAGCCCCCTTTCTCACAAAAACAATATTTCCTAATCCAACATAAAAGCCAACAATCATTATCACTCTAACAAAAAACCTAAAAGGTGAACCTATCACTATGGAGATAGAGAAAATTTCATGCATTGCTAATCATGATAAAGGGTGTAGTTGTAGGCTAAAAGTTAAAAGTGTTAACATGGTCCCTATATCAACCAATAACAAACTTGAGGAACAAGTGTGTATGCAAAGCTATGTCTACATAATAGTTACTAAACCAAAAGAAACCTAGTGGCTAGAAAATGAAAATACCAAACCATTCAAAAAATGCATGGAAACAACCAACCCACTTATTAGTGTTGGTCCTAAGAAAATGAATCAAATAGAGAACTTAGAGAAGGACATCTTATGCTCTAACTATACACTAGAAGAAATTGTTAAATAAGGAGACTTAAGAACTAAAATAGAAAATAAAAAAGGAAACATATCTAGACATTTTAAAAATAAAACACCCTTTAGTCTAGCTGAATATATGTCTCCAAATGATCAAAATTTTATTATCACTAATGTTCAATGTGCTAACAAGCAAAAAATTAAATCACTACAAATGATAAATGAAAAAATTATGATTTATAATCAAGGGAATATGTGGTCCATTTTCTAAATGCTTTTCCATTAGTTTAGTTTTAGGTAATGTATCCTCTCTTGAAACTAGAATTGATAACTGCATTTTCACTTTTTATTTTACAATTTTTTAACATTTTTCTATTTCTTCAAATTTTTTTTGATTCTTAAGATGTTTTTCATTTCTTATTATTTCTATTTTCTTTTCATGAGTCATTTCCATTGTTTTTCATCAATATTTCTTATGTTTTTAACTAATAATATTAACAATCATGATGTAGAAGTCAATGCCATGTGTTGAATATTTGTCCCATACTATTAAGATGATTAGGTAAATAATTATGTCAAGTAGTGAAACCACATCATTCATTCCTCTAGTTCTATAAATAAGAGGTCTTTATAATGAAAGAAATATGGTTCTTCTTCCATAAAACTAAAATTAAATCATGATCATTATGCCTTAAAAAAGGGGAAAAGACCAAGTGGGAATGGAAAAGGATGTGACCTCAAGGGGATTTGTTGGGTTCTCTTCTTAAGGTCTACTACTCTTCATGGAACATATCATTACTCCTCATATAGACTGTAAAATAAAGTATGCCTTTGTAACATGTGGTTCCCATTTAGCAAAAGGAAAAAAAAAGGAAATAAACACACCTCTTTAAAAATCTCTTAGGATAAAAGCACTAGTTATCAGGCTAGAAAGACATGTTATACATGTCTAAAGGCACCCCTCTAACTAAGGTTCAAATTTATTCACCAATAATCTCTAAAATTACTTCTTCTCTGTTTGAATTGATGCTCATTCTCTATGGTTGTTATCAACTTATGATGGTAGGTGAGAAGGAGCACATCAATGTGAGGCCACTGTTAATGGTGTGGACTTGATCCAAGACTTGGATGAATAGGTACAATGGTCATATTAATCATAATTGACATAATAACCTATTGCATACATGGTTAGGTACCTCATGTTGACCTTTTGGTATGTCAAAACCTTGGAAAATGGAGAATGTGGAAAATGTGCTTGTGGAATATTGTAGGATTTGAAAAGATAAGATAAAGAGAAGAGCTTGAAAAAAGTAAGATGAGATTGAAACAAAGAGCATTGTGAGATTGGGACAAGAGCTTAGATGGTGAAAAGAAAAGTGATTGGAACAAAGAGCAAGTTGAGATCAAGAAAAGAGTTGATTTGTTAATTTAATAACCAAAGTCTCAAAAAACAACACAAGAATGAAAGATATCTACAAGCCAAAAGAAGATGTTATGGTATCTACCAAAATGTCCCAAATGATTAGTAGATGTTCTAGTGGCAAAGCTTAAGTTTTAGGCTAGAGGTTCCACAAAAAAAGCAAATGTCCCAAATGTAATTGAGATGTTTCATGTTAGTCATCCCATAAAAAGTAAGATTTCCCACTTGTAGCAATAGAAAGTCAATGAGACATCCCACTTATAGCAACAGAAAGTTAGTGAGACATCCCAAGCTTGAATGAGACATCCCAACTAGTCATTTTCTAGCCATTGTATGAATTCCAATGGTTATGTAACAACGACAAAGGCTATAAAATAAATGGGATCTTCATAAAAGGATAAGCACTATTCATTAGAATATTCCATCATTGATTATATCAAGTGAAATTATTTTGTTATTTAATTCTCAATTTGTGAATTATATTGTAATTGTAAAGTGCCTCACAACAAGAAATTTGTAAAGTATAGCTACATTTTGTGCTTGATTTTTATTTCTCCCTTTGTAAGCCCTCTGGGGTTGATGTGCTTCTTACAAGAAGAAATCCCTTGAGCTTATTGGAACCTTGTAGGATTAACTATGTTTCTTATTAGAAAACACTTTGTGTGGAGCTCAAGTCATTGTAAAGGTTGTGGGCTCCTTGAAATTACATTTTGAGCTTGTTGAGTTCTAGTGATGTTGAGTGTGTTTCTTGATAGAAAACACTCCTTGTGGAGCTCAAAATTTGTAAAGACTATGGTATTCTTGAAATGAAGAAACAAAGACTAGAGATATGCAAGGATTCTACCCTCCTAGTGTGGAAGTACCCAAGTTGGAGAACCACATACATGTGTGTGTATTTTTTTGTTTGAATTAGTGGAATTATTTAATATTCCTTCTAAGTTTTTAGTACTAACCTCATGTTCCAATCTTTGCAATTCCTTCTCATCCCATTATTCACTTCACTATTACATGCAATTTTGTACCTAATGGTTCTATATAGTATAGTGTAGAATCCTTACCAATATGATTGTATGTTTTTTGGAATAAAGACATGAACTACATATAACTTCTAAGGTGGTCACAAACATCTATAGAAGTGATTATTTAAGGGAATTATGGTAGGAGTCTACTTCGGGAAGGAACCACTTGCATGACTTTTGTTAATCATGGCTCTGAATTAATGTCACATCTTCAAGGATATCATGGAAAACTTATCTAAGTTTATAAATGATTTTAACACTACTTTTTATTAATTTTGATTGATTTTTAATGCTTTTAGATTGAAATATACTCTAAATTCAATATTTCTTGGCCATTTTGGAACCACATGCATTTCAATATTCTAGTGCATTTGCAATATCTTGTGAACTAGACCTTTAATTTTGGTTGTTTGAAAAATTGTGAGTTTCTAGAATTGAGCTCATTTGTTATGGAGGTTAAGGATGAGGATTTTGAAATTTTTCTAACACCCAATTTTTGAACATTATGGTAACTAATAGTAAAAATAATTAAAATGACTTAAACAACTCAATGATTTTAGTTATTTGTTTCAAATCACCTTAAGTCTAAACGATAATTGTTTCCAAATTTTGAGCTAATGAAGGATCTAAAAAGGATTAACCATTAAGAAAAAATTACTAAAACTAACATTGATCCTTTGGTGATTGCAGATTGTGCCAAAATAAATTTCTAAGGTTGAAGGTCTTTTCCAAGGTAAGGAAAAGAGGGCAAGAGAAGGATAGAGGAGGATATGCTTGTGGATAAATAGCATATACAACAAGTAAAGGTCAAAAATTGCATGTTTGCAGTCTAAAACATCATGGGTTGATGAGGAGAAATTTCAGTCCATCCTTAAAAAAATTTACATAAAAGAGAAGCACAAACATAACAACCAAGGTTGGAAAATTATGACTACTAGCAACAACATGAAGACTTATCATTACTAGATTTTTTAGAACTTTTGCAATATTGTAAAATTTAATGCATGTCTAATTTTTTTTATAATGTTGTAATGCATCCACTTGAATAAAATTTTGTAATGCGACACTCAATTTTTGTAATGCATGCCAATCTAGTCTTGGTCACCCCATAATTTTTGTAATCAAACTTTATCCATTTATATATATATAACTCGAGGATGAGCTTTTAGTTAGTTGTGTAGGTATGATTAAGCATCATATAATGGGTAGCTATGTTGATGCATCCCCATTAACACAACCCCATCAATGTATGATCACTGATACATCCTTTGGTGCATTGGTGCATATGTGTTTTTACAATGTCATTGAACGCCTATATTTATATACACACCCTTCATGGAGAGGCAACATTTGGTTAATAGTGTAGTGGAACTGTTGTATTTTTTTCCCATAATCTTAGCAAACAACTAGTGAGTGCCCATAGTATGGATTTGAGTTAATTATATGGAATCTTATTCAAGTGGCATTGTATGTTAACATATTCCATGAACGGAAATAAGACCAAGATTGATTCATGTTCATTGTAGTACTTTGACTTAGAATAGATATACTTTCAATGCAATTTACATTCTATGTACTTAATTAATATTTACAATTTCATGCACATTAATCAACTGGCAGAATGTGCACAAGAAGTTTTGAGCATAAACACATATTTTCTTGGTAATCCTAGTTGCATTATTACTTGGTTCACTAGTAGCATAACACTTGGTAATCCTAGCAGTGAATAAGTGTGTTCAGAATATGTATGGTAAGTTGGGAATGGACACTCATCATTCTTAGGATAGTCTAGGATTTATCTTCTTATTATTAGTTAGATTAATTACATAATCAATTTTCATGCTTTCATATAACTTAGCCATAGCCACATAACATCATTGAAACACCCTAAAGAAAATTCATGTTGCAACCTATAGCCAAACTTCTTTGTAATTTGGTGGAAAAGTTAAAGACAGATACAATTGCCTTGTTTTCCCAAAAATTGGCATTATGACCCTATGTTATTGGAATTTAAGGTAGTTTTTTAATGTAAAATATGAGATTTGTAGCTTACACGTTGTAGATCTCATACATCCTAGCTTGTAGAGGCTAAGAAAATGCTTCATAGGTTATAAATGTATTATCTTCTAGCTTGTCGAGGGTACAGATTTCATATATCCAAGCTTGTAAAGGTTGAAAATGCTTTGCAGGCCAAAAAATTTGCTAATTTTCAATCCATACACTAGGAATTATAGTCCTATACATTGGGTAATCTACAAATAACATATATTGGATTTGGATTTTCAACTCATACGCTAGGCATCCTAGCCCCATAGATATAGTAGCATATGAAGGCAGAGTATGAAAATAAAAAAATTAGCTAAATTTACTAATGCTCTACCAAAAGATACCCTACACATGCCAAAATTTGTCAGCAATCTATTAACAATCATGGCAGAATCAACAACAAAAAATTAGAACACCAATGGCCTATTTTAACTGAGGACCACAACCTATTTAGTTCTTTTGGCATTTTCGCATTTGGCTAAACATTAATATTTTCAGTGTAGTACATATTACCTTATGTACATAACCATTTCATCTCCCAACTTTTGGAAAATTTGCATTTGAGTTGAACTAGAAACTTTCGGAGCAGTGTAGATCAACAAGAGTCAATATCCATTTTCTCCCCTAACATAGATCATAGTAGCAGAGAGAACCAATGGTGAGTTCAAAGGGCATACTACATGAGATTCTCTAGGAAAGATTTGACTACAAAACACATCCTACCAGTTGTATCAGGTTCCAAGAATTTTCACTTGAGCTCTTTTGGTCATTAATGTTTAAAAACTTATATTCTCTAAACTTTGTTTCTGTAAATCTTCCATCATTTTAATATAAGTTGGTATTTTCATTTGTTCATCACATTTTATCTTATATTTCTTTGCACTTATCTACACTTACAATTTTTTTATTTGATTTTCACACATTAGTAATAGATCTTTATTTCCCTGGGTGATTGACAAGATTTCCTAGGGTACTCTAGATCCTTTTCTCGAGGCCCAAGGATCTAGGGTTAAAATTCTTTCACTCTGAAATTTTTGAGGTTCCAGTACTAAAATTTCTAGATGCTACAATGTTTTGGCACTAGAAGGAGGGCCTTCACTTAACTTCTTTGCAAAACCCATAGCAAAAAATGTTTTCATTAGTGTTGACCTTAGCTTTGAACTTGCAACCAAAAAATTTATCTTGAGCCTTTTTCCAATGCTAGTGTTGCACCTTCAATCTGTTTGAGGTCAATTTTAATTTTAAAATTAGCATTGGGTTTTCCCAAAACCCAGAATATGACTTGTAGCCAATTTTTCATATTTAGATTTTTCTCAATGTTGGGCTATTCTAAAGCCTAGCATATAAACTACAACTAGTTTGGTCATTTACTATGTTTTCATCAAGTGCTAGGTTTTCTGAACCCAATGTATAGGCTACAACTAGTTTATTTACTTTTCAATTTCTTCATCAAGTGTTAGGCTTTCTAAAGCCTAGTTGACTTTTGCAAAATTTGATTTTGTGGTGCATAGAGGCCAACGTATACCTTCAATCCATTTCAGCCTTTAACTTTGCAAAATATTTGTTTTTTGATTTTTATGGAACCCAATGTATGAACTACATTGCAAACTTTGGTTGGGTGGTCATCAAAAACCAATGTATAACCAGAAACTTGGTCTAGCAATTTTTGTAGAAGATCCTTTAGTTGCAACTTGTAGTGTTACTAATATTCCCTACATTTACAAAATGTAAGAATTAAGTTTTTTCTAGTGTAGTGGATAGCGCTGCAACAACCACTTACACTACTTTTGCAATTGTAGTGTTATCTCATACTCCATACGCTAAGACTCTCATACGTCGAGCAAGTCTTATATGTTGAGCCTTTTAACCTATCATCTAGTTTCATACTTTGTTAATGTGTTTCCATAAATCTCATGTATTATCCCATAACCTTATACACATGGCCTTCAACCAAGAAGAAATTCATATCTTTGACCTAAAAGACCCATCGGTCATGAAACATAGGAAATCACTTAGATGGAGGGGAAAAAGCCTAGATTTCACTATCATAATGAGGAGTTTTATAACTTCCTTTATGCCAAGATATAGGAAGGCATCCTCATACCATGACCTAAGTCTAAAACCAAGTGTCAAATTGAAATCATACACTGAGATGGGAAAGAATACATCTCCTCACCCTATGACAAAGTTCCTTTAACTAATTTCTATACTCATATGTTGGCACAACTAATAGATATCGAGGAGTGGAGTGAAGAGGTTAGTTTAGATGGATGTTAAGAGGAGTAAGATGAATTCAAGGTAGAGTAAGAGCTTAACACCTTTATTGAAAGAATCTTCTAACAATTTTCCCCTCAAAAAACTATTCCTAGCTCTACATCTTCCATGTCATCTGCAAAAAAGTCCCTTAATCTTCTCATGTCTATCCCATCATGTTCAGGCCAACATCTATCATTATCATGCATGAAGCTCAACCTGTATTCTAACCTACTAATCTATTTTCATCAATGTCCTTTTCAACACAATCTTACTCTTCACAATCATCACTAGTGATATCTATCACACCCCACCCTTTATTCATCATGGTGGGCCCTTCTATGGGACCTTAGGTCAAGCAAGCCTTGCACACCCCTTTTGTCCTCTTCATTCCTCAAGTCCCAATACAAACATCCTTCTCTTTGTTTAACCCTTCTGCCACATTCATCACTCAACCCCTTCCATCAATACTGCTACCCTTCATGAGACCCCAAGCCTCTCAACTTCTTCTACAACTATCAGTACAAACTGTTCAACCTACTGGAATTCCCCAAGGCCTTGATCAAGCCTTCTAGATTATCTAGGACCTTACCAAAGAGATACGAAAGCTTAAAGTCTCAACTACCCATACAGTTAAGATAATGGACTCCTACCAAGATGATCCCATTAGTTCTATCATCCCCTAGATAACTATTCTCATGGGCATTTCCATCCCTTAATTCACCAAATACAATGGCGAGGATGATCCCAACTCACACCTCATTATTTTTCATTCTAAATGCTTGTTATTACAAGCTTGGCCTTACATTGTTATGTGTGTTTCCCCTATGTCCCTTACTAGGAAAGCCTTATAATGATATCATGCTTTGCCTAGAGGGTCCATTGCCTCACTAGAGGACTTAATTTCATAGTTCATTAACTATTTCAAGTATAACTTGAAACCTGATACAACTCTTGATTCATTAATGAAGATTAAATAGAGGCTCCTGTAACCTATATAGAAGTTTAAACAATGATGATATGTTTTCCTAAATGAGATTCCTAAACCCATAGTTGAGACTCACCTTTTCACCATCTTCAAGGGGACAGTCAATGACTTTATTAAGTCTACACTATACTACCTAGACTCACGGTCCCTTAGCCAGGCCTTCTTTCAAATGAAAAACATCAAGGATGCTACTAAAGCTAGCAATGATCCTACCTGTGTAACATATAAGAATTAATATACACAAAAACATAGGGACAAGGAAAGAAAAAACCATGTAGCTATGGACATTATGATCAAAGAAAAAAAGATCACACTAAGGCCAAAAAAAAAAACTCAAATGAAGGCCCCTACCACCACCACTTAACCTTCAAAATTAAGTGCCCCTACCTCTAACCAATCTAGGCCTAACTTTGGGAGAAGGAATTGGTCCAAATATATGAAATTTCCCTTGAAACTATATGAGCTTCTTGACCAGTTGCTCAAAAGTGGTCATATGCGATACAAATAGATGATCGAAATAACTTGTAAGAGGCATGGTCATTTGAGTGAGATTCCTAAAGATGCCATCGTTGGAACCAAGGATGATCCACTTGTGCCCAAATACTTCAAACTAGATTAATTTAAGATAGTTTCAATACCTAGGATTAATTTCCCAAGAAGATGGTAAAATTGATAAAGATATCAGTAATAAAATTGAGGTAAGATGTTCAAAATGGAGATAGACTGCTGATGTCTTATGTGATAGAAGAATACCAATAAAATTAAAGGGGAAATTTTATAGCATAACAATTAGTCCTTCTATCTTATATGATGCTAAATGTTGGGTAGTAAAATGAAAGCATGAACAACAAATTAGTATAGCAAAAATGTGAATGCTTTGATGGATATTGAATGTTACTAGAATAGATAAAATACATAATATAGACATCAAAGAAAGACTTAGAGTGACTTCTATTTCAGTTATGTGACAAGAATAATGGCTTAGATAGTTTGGACATGTGCAAAGAAGATAAGACAATTAGCCTATAAATAATGAATGCTACATCACTATTCTAGGAAAGCCACTGAAAGAAAGAGCAAAAACGATATGGAAAAAAATAATTGAAGGTTATTTCAAGAAACTACAAATAAACATACATCTAGCTCTTCATAGAGGTGAATAGTAAAAAAGAACTTATGTAGATGATGAGCCGCGATATCGCGTCCGCCCCTGCGATATCATAGCCTGCCGCAATGTCTATAAATAAGAGGTAGCTTTCCTTGTTTTAGGCACTTAGATTTAGACCCTTAGCCAAACTATTTCAGTTTTACCATTCCATAGTTAGAATAATTTCCATGTGCCCATAGTAGGAGTCTTAAAATGAATAGATCTTTATTCGAGCAAATTGTACCTAAGCACACATTTGTGTACGACAATAAAGACGAAATTTATGATAAACCTTGCAGCATGTGGATTAAGTTAAATAGTAATTAATTATTGTTGAATATTTAAATCCTTTCCTAGTTAATTAATCTCTCTCTCAACCCTTGACTCTCCTAGTTAAGTACACTTAGTACGACCACTTCAAGCATGTGTGTAGCGCTTGGTAACCCAGTAACGAGTAGCGTTTGGTAATCCCAGTAGTGTTGCACTAGTTCAGGGTGTGTGCAGCAAGTGGGAACGGATACTGGTGCTAGGACAATTAGAAATTAGTTAGTGAATAGTTAATGAAAGTTAGTTACTTAGTTCTCTTTACCTTCCCCTATTAGCATAAGACATTAAAAAGATAAAAGATATAAAAATCATATACCTCAAGCTTACTTAACCATACAACTGTGACAATACAAGTAAGTTTGGGAAGACAGTGATTAATTAACCTTAAGTGTTCCATNGGTTGATCAAAAGAAAAATAACATAGAGGTAATTGGCACACCGAATAAGACAAAAAATGTCTTCTTCTTCACACAAAAGCACTTCACCGCCTAGGACCAACACAAGAGACAGTCGGCAACACAACACACGTAACCAAGATCCACTAGTTCCTCAACAATTTCGTGTGGTATATATTCATCACGATGAATATGTACCCAGATTTACCTTTATTCTCCATTAAGATGAACAACTGTGTTGGAGAGACTTGGAGGGTAACATAGTGTTGCCTCCAGACCAAGCAGTCCCCAACATGCTCCTTCATGATCTTGCATGAATAGGCATGTCACAGTTGTACGTAGAGTACGTTGCATGTGACCATGACACAAGGGACTACCATCCCACAGAAGTGCAACATCAAAGGGACTTGCAATAGGAGAGATATCGTACATCTTTGAAGGGTAAATGGCCCCATAACGTCCTGCACGTTTTAAGTGAAATTGGAGATGGTAAACCAGTTTCAACACGTTCCCCACCAAATGATGTTCCCCCTCTTAACAATGGTTAGGAGGTGGTGTATCAGAACCTTCACTCTATGTTTCACAACCCTAGTTCTGTTCCCCACGAACACCAAGTGTTCAACGAGGGAACACAAACACATGATAAGGGTAGGCAATTTGATCATACTCTCGATCGGGGCTAAGACCACCAAAGAGAAGGTAGGAAACATCATCATGGCGATGGTTCTCCTTCTTCTTCACCTTCCTTGTCACATTCACCCTCTCCTTCAGTGTTAGGATGCAGTCATAAGGAACTTAACCGTGAGGATAAAGGTAAACAGAGTGAGAAACCTCGACGAGAGAGTCGAGAACAAGGATGAGGGCACTCTAGAGAACCATGGCATAGAAGGAGGAAGAGTAGGGAACCACGTAGACATCACAGAAACTATGAAAAAAAGGACCATGAAGAACCCCTACTTGCAACCCAAAGCATGTTAGATATCACAGAGGCTGTAAGAATTTCCACGAGGCACCAAAAATATAGTAGGATCAAGAGGTTAGACATGAATAATATCCCACAATTTGAGGGGGGGATATAACGTTGATCCTCAGAACCACTTACAAGCATTTCATGATGCATGTGCCTTGCAGAACATTGAGAATGAATGGAAAAAAATAAAGTTGTTCCCAAGGACACTAGTAAAAGAAGCAGAAAGCTGGTACCAATCCTTAGAATTGGAATCCATTCAAAGGTGGAGTATGATGCTGGAACTGTTTAATGATAAGTATCAAACATTCTCCCAGGTGTCCAACCTATGAAAGAAAATCCAAGGATGAAAGCAAGGAAATCACAAACCCTTGGATGCTGCCATGGGCCGTTATTATGCATTGTTACATCATTGCCCAGGCCATGGTTACACGCAGTAGGATCAACTACATCATCTTGTAGATGGAGTTAGGCATGAAACCAGGAGAACCCTTGGAACGTATGCTCAAGAGAGATTATCAAAGCTTAGGTCCCATCAGGTTCATAGATTGTTGGAGAAAGTAGCCAAGGAAGAAGGGGAGCTATGTAAGAGAGAAAGTGCAGAGAAGTACAATCGAGATCCTTCCCTCCAAAAAAGGGGAGTAAGATTCTGTGAGGAGGAGGAAGAGTCACCACTCAAAGATATGGTGAATAGGAAAACCTTGCCACTCCAAAAATTAACAACAGAATTGTTAGCAAAGGTAGACCAAATGTGGGACTCCCTAGATAGTAGATTTGAAACTGTTCTTAAAATTGTAGAGGAGTCTAAGGAGCGAGGTAGTGACTATGAAAAAAAGAAAAAGAGGGACATGGACCATGCACGTAACAAAGGTAAGGGTAAAATAGCCATCACTGAAGAGGTTGTGGATTTTGATATTGACAATGATGATGGATGTGAGATATGCCAATACGACCATCCTAAGGGATGTTGCCCAGTAATCTGAGACCTACAAGAGTCTGGGGTGTATGCACTCAACCCATGACTTAACAAATAACAAGCACCACAACGATTACCTTATCCCCAAGGTAACCTAAGGCAGTTCCACCAACCTTTAACATATTACCCAAGTGGAACTCCGCTGCAACCTATTGAGCAACTCCAGTAGTGGCAATATCCATAGTCATGGGGGATGCCACCACCAAGGCAAAAATACCCTTACTGGCAACCGGATCCATATGGCTATTATGTGCAGCAGCCAATCTCTCCACATGACTCTGTTGGTCACGTGACACCACAACATCACTACCAACCTTGAGACTATTATAGGACTCCTTCTCCTAGAAGAGACAACCCATAAACATACCATCCTTCAAATCCATCCGCAACTCTCACATCGATAGCTCCATTACCACCCGCTCTAACAATGCAAGGGGAACTCCCCACTCAACCGCAACAACTCAATGTCATGAGGGCTGTAAGTCCTCAACCCGTAGTTGGTTTTGACATCCTTACGAAGAAAATACCTTTCTTCAAAACCAATGGTCCAGCCAAGTCCTCATCATCATAAGCAGTTGAACATCTGAATACCTCCATATCAAATAAGGCTTCAGGGCCTCTTTTAACCCAAAAATAACGCTTAATGCACACGGTTATGTTAGCACATGCCATTACTAACTGGATTAAGGTGGGCCACCTTCCTAAGAAATTCTCTGATCCTAGAAGCCCTCTAATCTATCTCCAAGTCGCTAAGAATGAACCATGTAAAGCTCTTCTGGACTCAGGTTCTGGAGTCAACCTAATATCACAAGAGATGTACAAAGCCTAGAACCTGCCTCCATTAAGGAAGAGCAACATTTAACTAGAGCTGGCTAACCAGTTCATCACTATCCCCTTGGGACTAGTGGAGGACATCGTTACCACTATGTGTGGGTGGTCATATCCAGCTGATTTCCTAGTGATACAAGTAAACAACGGTAAGGGGGAGTTTCCAATAATAATGGGAAGAGCATGGCTAAGTACTATAGATGCATGCCTAGGAATTCATGATCTTTCCCTAGAAATATCTAAGAAGAACACTTTTGGAAAGATTGAGAAGAAGAAAGTTTCAAGCATTGCATACAGTGACACAAGGTGCCATTGCGTGCAAAGATCATGGGTTATGCAAAGTTTAGCATTGCTTGCATGCAATCGGTGTGCATAAGATAATAATATAAAAAAGTGCTTGTATGCAATAGCCACATGATAAGAAGACACCCATTAGTTGATGGCTGATCAAGAGAGCAACTCACTAACATGCATGAAACTAACTAAGGGAATAACTAGTGCTTACATTGAAAGCATAGACACATTGGAGAAAGTTCGTTGCCAACTTCCAAGCTTTAACCTTGAAAACATCAACTGGGAAAAGTTGGAAATTCCTGAGAGATTTAAAGAAGAGTCCCTAGATTTGAAACCATTGCCCACTGGTCTAGAGTATCTAACCCTTGAAAATAGAAAACTGGTGATCATCAATGTAAGACTTGTTCCCAAACAAAAAGAAAGAAGTGATAAACAAGTGGTCAAAAGCCTTTGCCTGGTCATACCCTAAGTTAATTAGAATAGATCCTATGATATGCTAGCATAGGATTTACACGGTCTCCTCTATGAAACCTCGAAAACAACCATAGAGACGACTGAACCCAAAATCGAAACAAATAGTAAAAGAAGAAATAGAACAACTTCTTAAGGCTAGGTTCATATATCCCATTATTGATAGTGAATGGGTTAGCCCTCTGGTGATCATGCCTAAAAAGGGAGGCAAATGGAGGGTGTGTATAGATTTTAGGTTGCTGAACATGGCAACATTTAAGGATCACTTTCCGTTGCCATTAATTGACCAAGTTTTAGACACCATAATAGGGCATCACTATTATAGTTTTCTGGATGGCTATAGTGGATACAACCAAATATGGATAGTACTATAAGATCAAGCCAAGACAACATTCACTAGTCCTTGGGGAACATTTGCATATAAACAAATGTTGTTTGGCTTGTACAATGCTCCTACCACATTTCAACGCCTAGTTTTCAGCATATTCCAACAGTAGATAGGAAACAAAGTAGAAGTATTTATGGACGACTTCTCCACTTATGGAACAAGCTTTGATCAAGCCTTAGACCGATTAGAGCAAGTGCTGAAATGATGCGTAGAAACCAACTTAAGGCTCAACTGGCAGAAAAGCCATTTGATGGTCCAAGAAGGCGTAGTACTTGGGCATAAGATTTCACATTCAGGAATAGAGGTAGACCCAGATAAAGTTAGGGTCATCCAAGGAATCACCCGTCAACTGAAAACTGTCAAAGACATTTGGTCGTTCCTTGGACACACTGGCTATTATAGGAGATTCATTGAGAACTTCTCCAAGATTTCCAAACCGTTGGTAGAGCTTACAAAGAAGGATGTACCATTATAATGGACTAGAGAATGTGAACAAGCATTCCAAACTTTGAAACAAAAGCTTGTAGAAACCCCTATTCTACAAGCTCCTGACTGGTCTAGACCATTCCATATAATGACTGATGTGTCCAATTACGCCTTAGGAACTGTACTTACATAGTTAGATGACCAAAAACGTCCTTACTACATCCACTATGCAAGTAGGAGTATCACTGGTGTACAACTTAACTACACAACTACAGAAAAAGAATTAATGGCTATAGTGTTTGCACTGGATAAGTTTAGGCATTATGTGTTAGGTTACAAGGTGTTCATCCATACGGATCATAGGGCAATTTGGTTCCTCATGAATAAGAAAACAGTTAGCCCTCATATTATATGATGGCTAGTAATCCTAGAAGAGTTCAATCTAATGATGATCGATCGAAAGGACAATGAGAACGTAGTTGTAGATCATTTATCTCGGTTACACTGGGACAACAAGGAGGATGAATATGTAATGTCTAATCAATTTTCTGATGAAGCCCTCTTTGTCGGTGTAGTAAATAACCAACCCATGGAGACAAATTGGTATAGTAGCATTCTCACCTATCTCCTTACCCAACAAACACCAAAGGAGATGGACTTCAGGATGAAACAATAGTTTCTTCACAAAGCCAAGTACTTCATGGAAATCAACAAAAAACTTTACAAAGTCTATCCTGATGGCTTGGTTCAATGGTGTATGCTCGAGGTGGACCAACTAAGAGTTCTCTAAGATGCTCATGAGGGCCCTTGTGGGGGTCACTATGCAGGGAGATGAATAGCTATTAAGATCCTACTTGTAGGATACTAGTGGCCAACATTATTTCAAGACACCCATTAATTTATCCAATCTTGCGAGCACTGTCAATGTGATGGTGGAATGACTACTAGAATGGAGGGTCCACAACAATGGATTTAACCTTTAGAACCCTTTGACATTTGAGGAATAGACTTTATGGGGACCATTACACCAATGTCCAATGGAAAAGCTTACATCATTATTTTTGTAGACTATCTAACAAAATGGGCTAGAGTAGCTGCTGTTACAGACTGCACATCATCTACAGCTACATGATTTGTACAAAAACAAGTTGTAAATAGGTTTGGTATGCCATGTGCACTTATCTTGGATAATGGAACACACTTCACAGGTGCAACCTTTCGGAAATCGATGCAACACTTAGGGGTTGAACATAAATTGACTACACCTTATCATCCCCAAGCTAATGGCCAAGCCAAGGTCACTAACTAGGAGATTACTAAAATATTAACAAGGAAAATTAGCAAATATAGGTGAGATTGGAGCACTAAACTGAATGATGCTCTTTGGGCATACTGCTCCACTTGGAAACTCCCTATAGGCTACTCTCCCTATGAGTTAGTATACGGAAAACTTCCAAAGCTTCCAATTCAAACCGAGCTCCATACACTATCCATGGCTTGTGACCTCCACCTTGACCTTGATCTAGAACAAAAACAAAGGTTGGAAACTCTAAACATGCTAGACAAGAACCGCTTGGTTGCCCTGTCATCAAATGAGTTGCATAAGGCACATAACAAGCAACGTCATTACTTGAAAATTTGAAAGGTTAAGTACCAACCAGGAGATAAGGTCCTCTACTGGAACCCCATACATGTGCTACAATGCACAAAATTTCAAACATTATGGAAAGGTCCTTACATCATTCATACAACCTTTCCCTCAGGGGCCATGACCATATACAAACCTGAGAGCCCTGATAAGAGACTACTGGTCAATGTGCAACAAACCAAACCCTTCCATGAACTTAGAACAACCAATGCACATAATACCTCTAAGAAAGGATGACCTTGCTCATTATTTTGGATCTCCTCCTTTCAACTCAATCATGGGGGAGATGGCCACCTATGCTGACCAATCGAGGTCCTCAGTGAATTTTTAAGTTTTTTTTGTTTTATACATTTTTGTTTTACAAATTTATTTTAACTTTTCTTGTTTTTGTTTTACAACATCATTTATACCCTTTCATTTCTTTGTGTGTTTTTTTATTTTGTTTGATTTATCACCTAATAAGTGCTCTTGATGGTGGTATAAATTGTATTCTATTGGTTGCTAATGTTTGGTTTTTACCTTTGAGTTATGATGTTGATACTAAGGTATGGTTCTTTTGATATAACAGGCAATGAGTCCTTGTCATCCATACATCCATGAATTTCTATGGTCTCTCTTGGCTTGGAACTATATAGTCCCTTTCTTAATAATAAAACTATCAACGAATTGGTGACTGGGCATTTCTCAAACTAAGGAAGGACTCAAGGATTGAAAAGGGTATGAATTCAAGGGCATTTGATGCATTTGTGCTGGCCATTCTCTTGGGTGCTTGGATGTTTTATTCTTGAGTTTTCCTTACCATTCCAATGTTGCTCCATTATCAGGAAGCNGAAGAAAAGTGAAAAGTGAAAGTGAGAATTCAAAGTACACCCCTTAGAAGAAATAATCATCTAGGCTACAAGCACTGGTTATGGAACTAAAAAAACATGTTCCCTCTAACTAAGGTCCCTTCTCACTTCCTACTTTCTCCTTTCTCGTTTTTTCGGAATGGTGGTGACTTTTTGGTGAAGCATTCTCATTACTTCAAGTGGATGGATTAGCCAAATGTATTAATGTGAAGTCACTAGATGTAAATTTTTTGAAGCTAGATTTGGAATGAGATCTACTAAGTCACATTAACCATTAATACACAAGGGGCTATACACCACCTTGTTCTTGAGACTCCATTCCAGTCTCTTCTTTCCATCCTTCTTTCTCCATTTTTCACCTCATTGCCGGTTGTATAAATAGTCCATATTTTGGTTGATGCATTGTTTTCTTTTTGGTAAATTATTGTGGTTAAGAATTTAACTCTTGTTTCCAAATGACATTTCCAGAGCCTAAGGACTCTTTGAATGTGGGAATGTCAAGGCATTAAGGGCATGAGCCTACTTTGGGGAGGAACCACTAGCATTCCTATTTGGTGCATCAGTTAGTTTCTTTCCCTTAAACATTTTTGCAACCAACATTTATTTTGTTGATTTCCATCCTTGACATCCATTTTATTGGCATTTTCGTTGTTTCTTTTTCTCCATCTTTCTTATTCCTTATCTTTTTCCATTCTATCGCTATCAGAGGATCACTCTTAGTCATGAGGGTCCTGGTCCAATTTTTTTGATTTTCTCTAAACCCCTACACCTTGGGTAGCCACTAGTGTTATATCACCAAAATCCACATCAGTCATATCACAACTCAGCCAATGGACCTTTCACCAAGGCAAGGTATCAACTGCATTGTGATTCATTTACCCTTGCTAATTTAAGACTATGTTGTGTGTGCAGATGGCAATCATACACCAATGGATTAGATCTGGAGGGAACACTTGGAATGGACTAGTGCTGGAGCAGTTATGCAATGAACAAGATTGATGGCACGTTTATGAATGGACAATGAAAAGCGCAATCTTGGCATCGGCAGCAATAGACTTCTTCTTCTTTTTCTCTCACTTATCTCTTTTCTCTTAGCTACCAAATAAGGCTGGATGTCAAATGTGCATAGTGTTCACTCTTGTTATCATGAACACTAATTTTGTCATGTATTGTAATGATGATCCGTTCACTGTCACCCCATTTACCATTAGTGTCATTCAAGTCAATAATCCCATACCATCCCAATATTTTGTAAGGAACTTGAGGACAAGTTTTCATTTAGTCATGGGGGTATGATGAGCCGCGATATCGTGTACACGATATCACATCCGTGATATCGCATTCCCCCCAGCAATATCGCGTACGCAATATCGTGGCTCGTCGCAATGTCTATAAATAAGAGGCCTCTTTCCTTGTTTTAGGCACTTAGATTTAGACCCTTAGCCAAACTCTTGCAGTTTTACCATTCTAGAGTTAGAATAATTTCCATGTGCCTGCAGTAGGAGTCTTAAAGTGAACAGATCTTTATTCGTGAAAATTGTACTTGAGCACACATTTGTGTACGGCAATAAAGCTGAACTTTCTGATAAACCTTGCAGCATGTGGACTAAGCTAAATAGGAATTAGTTATTGTTAAATGTTTAATGATTTCCTAGATAATTAATCTCTCTCAACCCTTGACTCTCCTAGTTAAGTGCACTTAGTACGACCACTTCGAGCACATGTGTAACGCTTGGTAACCCAGTAACGAGTAGCGTTTGGTAATCCCAGCAGCGTTGCACTAGTTCAGGGTGTGTGCGGAAAGTGGGAACTGATACTGGTGCTAGGAAAATTAGAACTTAGTTAGTGAATAGTTAATGAAAGTTAGTCACTTAGTTCTCTTTACCTTCCCCTATTATCATAATACATTAAAAAGATAAAAGATATAAAAATCATATACCTCAAGCTTACTTAACCATACAACTGTGACAATACTAGTAAGTTTGGGAAGATAGTGATTGATTAACCTTAAGTGTTCCATTAAGGTGCATAAGCACTTAGTCCTTGGAGTTTGATCGGATCGCACATGAGATGCTCGTATTCGTATGGTTGAGTGTAGGGGTACCTCGCCACTCATCAGTAGCCAACCCCATTTTGTTAGGAAAAGGCTAGGATGATGATGATGATGATGGTATCCTCTTGGTAACTTTGATCCATAGGTTACCAATGAATTCTCTTATGGATACATGTTACCTTATTTTTAGAAAATAATTATTAATTTGTTATTCTTATAATTTCCCATATTCTAACTTTTATGCCTATAAATACTTGGCAACATTGGCTCTCTTGGCATCAATTATGCATTGCTTTCTCTTTCATCTCTTAATTATGAGTATGCTTGGTGGATCCCTTGGTAATTTCTAGATCTGAATATATGCTTACTTGGTGAAGCTTTGGTGACTAATGTATCAATGTAGAAGAAATTTTTTTTATTCCATCAACTTTTGATAAGAATCTTACCTTCTTATATGTGCTTTCTTTTTTGTGATGGTTTTCATTCTTGATCTAATCATAAAATGTGTGTTGTGAATCTAACCTTGTTTTTGATGATTTATTCTATAATTCACTATTTTTGTGACTTTCTTCTTTATGTTTTCACTTAATCTTTTTGTTATGGCATCTGCTCCTAGTGGTGGCATATTTTTCCATCGTAAGTTATCTATAGGTTGTGAAAAAAGTCTCAACGTTTAATGAAATTTTCTATATGACATATTTATTTTAACATTGAGTAAAAATAGTGCATTCAAACAAAATTAACTAGTGAACATTTTAGATGTGTATGGTCAAGTTTGACATGTTGGAGAACTTGATCAATCATTTACGAGAACACAATTTAGTACAATTTTAGGAGGCTCTTGGTACACGATTTGTTATCTATTGGTAGGTATTGTGGTGATTACAACCTAATCACATGAGCTTAAAAATTGGAGTTAGTTGGTATTATGTCTCATTTACTATTTATTATCATTTGTCAAGTAATTATGAAATACTAACTAACCATGTCAACTTTAGGGAATGACATTTAGGGTGGTTTGAGAAGCAAGGATCTTAGGTGGCTATAGGATTGATGCTAGTCATAACATAATCCAACAATTGGTCTAAACATGCATGAGGGCTTATAATCCAATAGTTATTATTGTCTTGCATGAAGGTGTATAATCCAATAGTTATTTTTATCTTGCATGAGGACTAGTTTTAGTTATTATCAACCTTGTAGTTATTCTATTATCTAATGTTGGGAATCTCACAGGATATCACTATTATCAGTAAACTAAAAATCTATGTGTAATTTATATATTTTATCACTAAATATGTATTAAAATTTATGTGGATAAATATTTTAGTGGTACTAATGATTTATTTTGTCAACTTGAGCCCCACCTTACAATCATGTTTCAAAGAGCTTTCATGTGGCTTTTTCTCTACTATGAAGGTGCACTAATCCTTCTTACATGTGTCCCATATAAATTTAGATAAAAGCTTTGGAGGAGATCAATGTGGGGCTTGTAGAAGAATTAAATTTATTTGGAAGTTGATTTCTTTATGTATTCTTGTTATTTTTATGGTCTTGTGATGGACTTAGATTTTGAATCATGAAAGTGAATTTATATAAATATTTAATTTTTATTATAATGAAACCTAAGAGAATATTTATATACTAACATGAAATTTCAAGAGAATTCTAAGTTATTATGTTTTCAAGTATTATATGCTTTTTTGTCTTGATAAGCATTCATGTTGTTTAAGAATATGTTAAGAATTTAAATTTTGTTTCTCATATCTTTAAGTGATATTTATAAATTAATATGGTTAAAATTTTAGGGTGTGATAGATTGGTTGAAGAAATTCATAAAGAAGTTTATGGAGATGAACCTAAATTTTATCTAATAGAAGAGCCATCTCATGGTCCATGAAGGCATAAAATTTAGCACATAATCTCAAAAAAAGACATTGAGTTTAATCTAGAAAAGATTAAGGTCATCCAAGGAATCACATAGAAACCTAAAATAGTGAATGATGTAAGCCCATTTCTTAGTCATCTAGGTTACCATTAGTGCTTCACTAAAAACTTTTTCAAGATCATTAAACCATTGGTAAAACTTACAAAGAAGGATTCATCGTTTAATTGGATACAAAGAAGGAATTTAAACTTCTAAAGCAAATGCTTGTAGAAACTCCAATTCTACAAGTACTTGACTAGTCTAGACTATTTCACATTATGAAAGATGCATCTAGTTATGAATTATGGGTCATGATATTGTAAATAGATGATCAAAAACATCCATACTACACCCATTATGTGAGAAACATTATTACTAGTGCATAGTTGAATCACATCACAACAAATAAATAATTGAAGTTAGTGGTGTATGTCCTTAAGAATTTTAAATACTATGTGCTTAAATACTCTATATTTGTTCACACAAAACATAGCATAATTTGGTTCCAAATGAAAAGGCTAGTGGTGAATCCCCAAATCATCCAATGGTTGATGATATTACAAGAGTTTAACATCATAATGATAAATGAAAAGATGTCTAAAAATATCATGAAGATCAGCTATCTATATAGGCATTGCATAATAATATCGAGGAAATGTCTTTGTTTGATTAGTTTTACAATGAGCCTTAATTTATAAATGATACTGTATTATTCTCAATATTGGATACTTCTTAGTTTACTAACTTTCTCACACACCTAAAGGACCAAAAAGTATCTTCTGAATGGCATAAGCATCAGACTCAACAATTCCTACATCAAGCCAAACACTTAATGAAAATAGAGATAAACCTCTAAAAAATCTATGCTAATGGCCTATATGATGGTACATTTCTAAGGAAAACCAACTAAGGAGTCTCCAAGATGTTTATGAAGGACTATGTGGTGAATTCTACACAGGCAAGATAATGACTATCAAAATTCTTATGGCTAGATACTTCTAGCCACCTCCCTTTTATGATGAGAATCAATTTACTATGAGCACTATCAATGAGATGATGGGGCATGAACATGGCTTAAAGGACTATAGTAGTGAATACAACCACTAGAGCCCTTTGATCTATGGAGGATTTATTTCATGGATCCCATCATCCCTTCTTCAAATAGCAAACTATACATCATAATGACCATAGGAAAGTACACAAAGTAGGCCAAAAAAACTACAATAATGGATTTCATTATAGTAATAGCCACATAATTATTTTAGCAACATGTGGTAAATAGGTTTGATGTACCTAACATGCTTATTTCTAATAATGATACTCATTTCATAAGTGCTACCTTTGAAAAG
Organism: Gnetum montanum; assembly: GCA_015680685.1. Taxonomy (NCBI): domain Eukaryota; kingdom Viridiplantae; phylum Streptophyta; class Gnetopsida; order Gnetales; family Gnetaceae; genus Gnetum; species Gnetum montanum. The sequence goes on from MNCI01018690.1 coordinate 59,128, forward strand.
GTAATGATAGGTTTAAGGGTGGAACATAAATTTACCGCACCTTACCATCCTTAAGCCAATGATCAAGTTGAAGTAACTAATAAGGAGATTACATGAATCCTTACTAGGATATTTTGTAAGTATAAGAAATACTAGAGCATGAAACCCAATGATGTCCTCTAGGCTTATCACTCCACTTGAGAACCTCCTATAAGCTACTCCCCATATGATTTAGTATATAGTAAGTTACAAAAACTTCTAATCAAAAAAAATTATGTATACAAAATACTACTTATGATCTTAGCCTTAACATTAGCCTAGCACAAAAAAAGTTTATTAGAAGCTTCAATGCATGAAATGAAAATCCTAGGGTAGCACTTATGCTAAATATGATCCATAAAACATACACCAAATAATGTCATGATGCTAGGATCTGATGAGTGAAATTCCAACCAAAAAATTAGGTTCTCTACTAAAATCTCACACATTTACCATAATGCACTAAATTCGAAACATTATGGGGAGGACCTTACATCATACATTTTACATTTAGATTTGGTGTCATGTAAATATACCATCTTTATGATCCATTAAAACTTACCATAATGAACATCCTACAAAATTAAGCTATTTCAAGAACCCTATAGAGCCAATGCCTTAAACACTTCTAACCTTGTTGCTACTTGATTCATTTTTCACATATCTCCTTTGAGACTTGATTATGAGGGAGATCTGTTAGGTTGAGCTAAGCGAATTTTCTTCTTCTACAATTTCTTATAATTTATGATTTCTTAAATGTTTTTCCTTTATTTGGTATTTTATAATTCTTTTAATGTTTTCCACTTCTTATAAATTCTCACTTTCTTTAAGTTATTTTACCCATTAGTTAAGTTATTTTTTGAATTTATGTTAATAAAATTTATCACTTATGTGTAGAAACCAATCTTGTTATTTCGACTATATTCAAAACAAATACATATATAAATGCAATGATACCATGCCATTCATCCCTCCAATTTTGATAAATAAGATCTTTGTATCTTAAAAGTAATATGATTCTCATCACATGAAATTAAAATTAACTTATGATTATTGTGTTTTGAAGAAAATGAAAAGGATCAAGAATGGTTGGAAAGGGTGTGAAATTAAAGAAATTTATTAATTCTATGATCTTTCTCTATGCATTTCACTACTCCATGTAATTATACCATTACTCCTATTTTAATTTTAGTGGAAGGATCTTCTTTACTAAAACTTATTACCTTAATATGTCACTAGAAAAACATGTGGTCCTTGCCAAAAGGTAGTCATCTAGTAAGAATAACACAATAATTCATTAATCAACATATGTAACACCATTCTTGGGGTACCACTAGAAAGACATGTAACCCATGCTTGAAGATAGAATACTTCCATAAAACTCAAGATTCCTTGAACTAGTTTCATCATGTAACCCATGTTTAAAGGTGCACTGCTAATGGGATTAGCATTGGCTATGGGGCTAGAAAAACATGTGACCCATGCCTAAATGAATCCCCTTCACCATTGGCAAGGATTCCTAAACTAAATACTTATAATTAGTTAGTTTATAAGCAATGTGGTATTTTCATTTGATTGTGGTTGGTCTCATGGTGATGGGCTTGAGATGATGTAATGTAATGTCACTAACAAAGGTATGGACTTTGTTTAGAACCTAGATATATAGGTATGAAGGTCATTTTTTAACACACTAAAAAAAAGAACCAATTGTAAATATGGTAAGGGACCTTCCATATTGTTATTTATAATCCTTTCTCATTCCATTTTATCTTACTATTACATGCAATTATGGATCTAATGATTTTGTTTAGTATAGGAAAAGATTCTAATAACAATAGTTGTGGGTTCATTAAAACATGGACTTGATCAATGTTTAATCTCCAAAATACCCACTGATACCCCATCAAATGATTATACCAAAGCATTTTGTGTAAGAGCATGCTTTGGGAAGAATCCACTAGTATAACTATTAAAGGTCTAAACCATGAACAAAATTTACAAGACTAAGACATTAAACTATTTTTTACTTCATTATTATATATTATCATATTCTCATGTTCTCTACATTTTAAAAAAATAAAATTATGAGAACCATAATTTTCCATGTTTTAATCTTCATAAATCTATGACTATTTACATAAACAAACATCTAATATGACTTCATAGGATTTGAATTCTTTTCTTTGATCTTATTCAACCCAAAAATCAATAATTTTTTTTTAAATTATGATCATTTGCCAAAAAAAAAAAAATTTGTTTCATTAGCGTTGATGTAATGGCATTGATGTAGTGCCCCTCATCAATACAACCCATCAATGCAATAATATTAATGCAATAGAATTTACTCTATATAAACGTTGACTCTTAGCCAAATTTTCATCATTTTAACTTCATGCAAAAGGATGTTTTTGCAATTTTTAAGAACTAAAGCCTTATATTAGTCATATCCTATGAATTTGACCTTTAATTTCCATGATTTCAAAACTTGTGAACTCCCAGGATTGAGCTCTACATCATGTAGGCACATAACCTATAATAGAAAAACATTTTTAAAATCCTAGGTTTTAAACACCTATAGTAGTTAACATTAAAAATATAAAAGTAGCTTAACTTTAAAATAATTTAGCAATCTTAGAAACTTCAAAACATCCTATCATAATCACATAATAGTATTAATACTAGAATTTTTAAAATTTAGATCAATTTTAAGGATGATAAAGGATGACATATAATGAGCATCATTCAAAAAATAGTAATTGATCCTTAATATTATTGTAGATGGCACCTAAAAGAGTTCCAGAGATGAAAGATTTGTCATAGCATATGGATAATAGGCCATGACATTTGGATTTTCTTGCTCTCTAGAACCCTCTAGAATCACTTATTTCAAATGAATGATTCTTTTCTATCAAATATAGGAAGACAACTCTAGAAACTCTTAGAGAATAACCTAAAAATACTTATACATTTTCAATTCTTACATGAATAAAGTTATTTTTCCTTTTCCTTCTACTTATCACATCACATGCATAATGTTAAATATAACATATATTTAATGGCTTTCATGACATCTCATAACAATGACATATGTAGATAATTGTAAGTGTTATTTACAACCTAAATGTAATCCTTTGTATTCTATGATTCAACTTTCTAATATGGTTGGATATGACTTACAAATCTTTGTTTTAATGATGTAGTATGAGTTGAACTCTCAAACCTTTATTTCTCTATTCTGCTAATGTATTGTGAGTGAGATATGACTTATAGTATTCCTGTAGTTTGTTGTTATGGGCTACAACTTGTAGTTATATCCTTTATTATGGTTTGGCTAAGTCATAAAAAGATTAGATTTCAAGATGAAGAGTGAATTACAACTTGCAACTAGGCTACATGTGGATGTAAGTTCCTTGTGACTCATAACCAAGTCACAATATTAAGAAAATCATTTCTAGGTTCTATTTTGATGTTACTGCAAAGTAGCTATAATTCATAGTTAAGGATGTGGAGGAGTGATTGTAAGCTAGATGTGACTCATAGTTTACTTACAGTCTTTTTTTTTTTTTGAATTTTCATACCAATTTTGTTTATTTCTAATGTATTGCTTCCCTTCACAAAATTGTTGAGAGTTATTTCACTTTCTTCTTTTCACTTGATTCTCCACACCTTTTTGTTCTCTTTACCCTTTTGATTTGTCCTCCATTCCTTTTTATCCTACAAGATTTCCTTTCTGTTGACACTTTAATCTTTGGAGAAGCATTTTTTTGGGATGAAGTTTTGTAGATGCTTCTTCTTAAGAACAACATCCTAGTCCACTTTAATAATGTGGACTTATTCCTTGCCAAAGAACTATTTAGAGGGATTCTTTTCCTTTGACTAGCCTTTTATTTACAAGTTTAGCATTTGCAAGTTCTTACCTAATCTGCTCATTAGACAGGGTTAATTTTTTGTTCGTAGGCCTTAGGTTTGAGATTTCTTTTGTGAGATATAAAATCTTTATATTTAATGAAGAAACATCTTGATCCTTGATTTTTAGTTTTTTTATTCAACTTTATAAAAATCTTTTGAAAAGATAGAAGTTCCTTACATAAAAGGTCATGTTTTTTTCATCATTTTCAAATTGATCATCATATGAGAGGCTAGCATCGTCATCTATGAAAGCCATACATATGAAATGTGAATCTTTTATAGCATCATCCACCTCTTATTCACTTTGTTTTCCATCATTCGAACTAGTGTAGATAATTTTTATTTTTTTATCTTCTTGAGTTGTTTTCTCTTCATCATCCCAACTTGTATACATGTTACTTCTTTTTCTTTCTTCACTATACTCTTTTCCTTGTAACTTGTAAGCATTTGAGCACTTAGAGGCCATGTGGCATCTTCTACCATATATCCAACATTCCATAGAAATGGTATCAAAATTTGAAAATTTCTATTGCTTACCTCTAGTCTTATCTTTTTGGTACAAAATGTTGCTAATGAGTTGAGTGCATTTATCCAAGATGAATACCAAAACTATGAACCTCACCTTCTTAAAGGATTTTTTCATTTGATTCTTCTAACATGTGAAGGTGATCCCATTGAACATTGATGACTTGATGCATGATCCTTCTTTCATTATTTACTCTTGAGTTGTTATGCTCAAAACCAAGAGTATCGAGCTTTAATACCACTTGAGGATCGAGAACTTAGAAAGGGGGAAGGGGTGGAGAGGGAAGGGTTGAAAAAGTTCCCTACTTAATATCATAGCAGCCACATGAACACACCAATTTTTACATAGTTCCCCAACTTGGGTACATCCACACTTAGAGGGTAGATTCCTTGCACACCTCTAGACTTTTTTTGTTTCAAAATGTGATTTAGAGGACACCAAAATTACAAGATTTGAGCTCTGCTATGGAGTGTTTTGTTGCTATGAAATCTCTCAACCTCACAAGGTTCCAACAAGCTTAAACTGTGGTTTGAAGGGCAGCACACCTTGTACAAGATTTGAGCTCTACTTTGGAGTGTTTTGTCACTATGAAACCACTTAACCCTAGAAGGTCCCAGCAAGCTTACAATGTGGCTTTAAGGATCCCACAATGGTTACAAAATTGAGCTCCACTTTGGAGTGTTTTAACACTACAAAACCACTTAATCTCATAGGATCCTGAAAAGATCAATGAGGATGCCTTCGTGCAAGAAGCACATCAACCCTATAGGGCTACAAGAAAAAAAAATACATAAGGAAATAATTTAACTAAATTTACAAGTCCTTGTAGTTGAAGCTTAATACAACATACAACCAAGAAAATGATGTAACAATGAAGAACAAGAGTACAATAGCATAGAGTAGATAATTAGGAGCTTGATGTGAATAATTATTGCACAATTTCCAAGACTTTGGTATCTTCTTATAGCCTTGGAGTTTTCAAAAAATCCTTAGAATTTATGAAATGACTACCCAATGGCTAGTGTAGATGTCTTCTTCATGGTAGAGATGTCTAAGTGAGATTTGCCTCAATTTTAGAGAGATGTCTCTTTGGAGAATGGGACATGACTTATAAGGTGACTCTAGGGAGACATCTACTCTATGATGGAGATGTCTTCTAAAAATAGTGGCCATCTCCTCAACTTTTTTCCTTCATCTTCTAAGGCTTTCTCTAGTCAATTTACCTTCTTTCCAATCCTCAAAGCATCTTCATTTGACTTGTAGCCTTCATTTTCATCCATGCTCTTATTTTTCCCATGTGGTCTTTACTTTAACATCTCATTATAGATCTCATTTTGTTGAGTTCTCATTCATGTCCTATAAGCTCATCGATGAGTGACAAGGTACCCCTACACTTAACCATATGAATACGAGCATCTCACGTGCGATCCGGTTGAACTCCAAGGACTAAGTGCTTATGCACCTTAATGGAACACTTAAGGTTAATCAATCACTATCTTCCTAGACTTACTTGTATTGTCATGGTTGTATGGTTAAGTAAGCCTGAGGTCTATGATTTTTATATCTTTTATCTTTTTAACACCTATGCTAATAGGCAAAGGTGAAGAGAACTAAGTACTAACTTTCATTAACTACTTACTAACTAAGTTTTAATGGTCCTAGCACTAGTATCTATTCCCACTTGCCACACACACCCTGAACCAGTGCAATGCTGCTGGGATTACCAAACGCTACTCGTTACTGGGTTACCAAGCATTACACACGTGCTTGAAGTGATCGTACTAAATGCACTTAACGAGGAGAGTCAAGGGTTGAGAGAGATTAATTATCTAGGAAAGCATTTAAATAATTAACAATAATTAAACCTATTTAGCTTAGTCCATATGCTGCAAGGTTTATCAAAAAGTTTGTCTTTGTTGCTGTACACAAATGTGTGCTCAGGTACAATTTGCTCGAATAAAGATCCATTCAGTTTGAGACTCCTACTGTGGGCACATGGAAATTATTCTTACTCTGAAATGGTAAAAGTGCTATAGTTTGGCTAAGAGACTAACTCTAGATGAGTGAACAAGGGAAAGTCGCCTCTTATTTATAGACATGACGACGGGCCATGATATCGCGTACGCGATATCACAGGTGCCAATGCAATATCGCATACACAATATCGCAGCTCATCATACCCCCATGACTAAATGAAAACTCGTGCTTGAGTTTCTTACAAAATATTGGGAAAGTATGGGATTATTGACTTGAATGACACTAATGGTGAATGGGGTGACATGTGAATAGATCATCATTACAATACATGAAAAAATTAGTATTCATGATAACAAGAGTGAACACTATACACATTTGACATCTAGCCTTATTTGGCAGCTAAGAGAGAAGAGAGAAGAGAGAGAGAAAAGAAGAAGTTTGTTGCTACCGATGCCAAGATTGGCTTTACATTGTCCATCCATAAGCACGTCATCAATCTTGTTCCTTGCATAACTGCTCTAGCACTAGTCCATTCGAAGTGTTCTCTCCAGATTTAATCCATTGGTGTATGATTTCCATATGCACACACAACATAGTCTTATATTAGCTGAGTTGATACCTTGCCTTAGTGTAAGGTCCATTGGCTGAGTTGTGATATGGCTAATGCAGATCTGGAGATATAATACTGGTGACTACCCAAGGTGTAGGGGTTAAGAGAAAATTAAAAAAATTGGACCAGGACCCCCATGACTGAGAGTAAACCTTCAGTAGCGAGAGAATGGAAAAAGAGAATGAATAAGAAAGATGGAGAAAAAGAAACAATGGTAATGTTGATAAAATGGATGTTAAAGATGGAGATGAACAAAATAAATGGTGATTGTGAAAATGTTTAAGGGAAAGAAAGTAACGAATGCACCAAATAGGAATGCCAGTGGATCCTCCCCAAAGTAGGCTCATGTCCTTAATGCCCTGAAAATCCCACATTCAAAGAGTTCGTAGGCTCTAGAAATGTCATTTGGAAGTAAGAGTTAAAGTCTTAACCATAAGAGTTTACCAAAAAGAAAACAATGCAGCAACCAAAATATGAACTATTGATACAACCGGCAATGAGGTGTACAATGGGGAAAGAATGATGGCAAGAAGAGAATGGAATGGAGTCTCAAAAATAAGGTGGTGTATAGCTCCTTGTGTATTAATGGTTAATGTGACTTAGTAATTCTCATTCCAAATCTAGCCTCAAACAAACCACTTCCAGTGACTTCGCATTAATACATTTGGCCAATCCATCCACTTGAAGTAGCAAGAATGCTTCTGCCAAAAATTCACCACCATTATGATGAAATGAAAAAGGAGAAAGTAGGAAGCGAGAAGGGGCCTTAGTTAGAGGGAACATGTTTATTTAGTTTCATAGCCAGTGTTTGTAGCCCAAATGATTATTTCATCTAAGGGGTGTGTTTGAATTCCCACTATTTTTTTGGTTTGTATTTTGTGTGAGAACCACACCATGAAAAGACTTATTATTTTTATTAGCTTAGCTTCCTGATAATGGAGCAGCATTGGAATGGTACAAAAGACTCAAGAGGAAAACATCCAAGCACCCACAAGAATGGCCAGCACAAAAGCATCAAGTTCCCTTGAATTCACACCCTTTTCAATCCTTGAGTCCTTCCTTAGTTTGAGGAATGCCCAGTCACCAATTTGTTGATAGTTCTTATTATTATTGAAGGAAAGGAACTGTACAGTTCGAAGCCAAGAGAGACCATAGAAATTCATGGATGCATGGATGACATGGACTCATTGCCTGTTATATCAAAAGAACCATACCTTAGTATCAACATCATCACTCAAAGGTAAAAACCAAACATTAGCAATCAATAGAATATAGTTCATATCATCTCTATAAGCACTTATTAGGTGAAAAACCTTAACAAAATAAATAATCACACAAATAACGAAAAAGTATGAATGATGTTGCAAAATAAAAAAAAGAGAAGCTAAAGAAATTTGTAAAACAAAAATGTGTAAAACAAAAACTTAAAAAGGAACTGAGGGCCTTGATTAATCAGCATAGGTGGCCTTCTCCCCCATGACTAAGTTGAAAGGAGGAGATATGAAATAATAAGCGAGGTTGTCCTCTCTCAGAGGTACTATGTGCACCGGTTTTTCTAAGTTTATGAAAGGATTTGGTTTGTTGCACATTGACCAATAATCTCTTATCAAGGCTTTCAGGTTTGTATATGGTCATGGCCCCTGAGGGAAAGGTTGTGTGAATAATGTAAGGCCCTTCCCACAATGTTTAAAATTTTATGCGTTATGGAACATGTGTGGGGTTCTGGTAGAGGACCTTATCTCCTAGTTGATACTTAACCTTCCAGATTTTCAAGTCATGATGTTGCTTGTTATGTGCCTTGTGCAACTCATTTGATGACAAGGAAACCAATTAGTTTTCATCCAAAACGTTTAGAGTTGCTAATATTTTCTTTTGTGCTAGATCAAGGTCAAGGTGGAGGTCACATGCCATGGATAGTGTACGGAGCTTGGTTTGAATTGGAAGCTTTGGAAGTTTTCCGTATACTAACTCATAGGGAGAGTAGCCTGTAGGAGTTTCCAAGTGGAGAAGTATGCCCAGAGAGCATCATTCAATTTAGTGCTCCAATCTTGTCTATATTTGCTAATTATCCTTGTTAATATTTTAGTAATCTCCCAATTAGTGACCTCGGCTTGGCCATTAGCTTGGGGGTAATAAGCTGTAGTCAATTTATGTTCAACCCCTAAGCATTGCCTCAACTTCCGAAAGGTTGCACCCATGAAGTGTGTTCCATTATCCGAGATAAGTGCATGTGGCACACCAAACCTAGTTATGACTTGTTGTTGCACAAATTGTGTAGCTGTAGATGATGTGTAGTCTATAACAGTAGTTGCTTCAGCCCATTTCGTTAGATAGTTGACAACAACAATGATGTAAGCTTTTCCATTGAACATTAGTGTAATGGGCCCCATAAAGTATATTCCCCAAATGTCTAAGGGTTCCAAAGGTTGAATCCATTATTTTGAATTCTCCATTCTAGTAGTCATTCCTCCATCATGTTGACAATGCTCACAGGATTGGACAAACTGATGGGTGTCCTGAAATAATGTTGCCTAGTAATATCCTACAAGCAGGATCTTAATAGCTGTTCATCTCCCTACATAGTGACCCCCACAAGGGCCCTCATGAGTGTCTTGGAGAACTCTTAGTTGGTCCACATCAAGCACACACCATCGAACCAAGCCATCAAGACAGACTTTGTAAAGTTATCTGTTGATCTCCATGAAGTACTTGGCTCTATGAAGAAACTGTTATTTCTTCCTAAAGTCCAACTCTTGTGGTGTTTGTTGGGAAAGGAGATAGGTGAGAATGCTACTATACCAATTCGTTGCCATGGGTTGGTTATTCACTACATCAGCAAAGAGGATTTTGTCAAGGAAATGATCGGATATGGCATATTCATCCTCCTTGTTGTCCCAGTGTAACTGGGATAAATGATCTACAACTACGTTCTCGGTGCCCTTTCGATCTATCATCGTTAGATCGAACTCTTGTAGGATTACCAGCCATCGTATAATACAAGGGCTAATCATTGGCTTGTTCATAAGGAACATCATTGCACTATGATCCGTATGGATGAACACTTTGTAACCTAACACATAGTGTCTAAACTTATCTAGTGCAAACACTACAACCATTAATTCTTTTTCTATAGTTGTGTAGTTTAGTTGGCACCGGCGATACTCCTACTTGCACAGTGAATGTAGTAAGGATGTTTTTGATCATCTAACTATGTAAGTATGGCTCCTAAGGCATAATTTGATGCATCAATCATTATATGGAATGGTCTAAACCAGTTTGGAGCTTATAGAATGGGAGTTTCCACAAGCTTTTGTTTTAGAGTTTGGAATGAACATTCACATTCCCTGGTCCATTTGAATGATGCATCCTTCTTCGTTAGTTCTACCAATGGTTTGGCAATCTTGGAGAAGTTCTCAATGAATCTCCAATAGTAGCCAGTGTGTCCAAGGAATGACCAAATGTCTTTCATAGTTTTTGGTTGTCAGGTGATTCCTTGGATGACCCTAACTTTTTCTAGGTCTACCTCTATTTCTGAATGTGAGATCTTATGCCCAAGTACTACGCCCTCTTGGACCATCAAATGGATTTTTTGCTAGTTGAGCCTTAAGTTGGTTTCTACAAATCATTTTAGCACTTGCGCTAATCAGTCCAAGGCTTGATCAAAGCTTGTTCCATAAGTAGAGAATTCATCCATAAATACTTCCACTCCATTTCCTATTTGCTGTTGGAATATGCTTAGAACTAGGCATTGAAACGTGGCAGGAGCATTGCACAAGCCAAATGGCATTTCTTTATATGGAAACATTCCACAAGGACAGGTGAACGTTGTCTTGGATTGATATTTTGGTGCTATTCGTATCTAATTGTATCCACTATAGCCATCCAGAAAACTATAATAGAGATGCCCTGCTATGGTGTCTAAGAATTGGTCAACGAATGGCAACGAAAAGTGATCCTTAAATGTTGTCATGTTCAGCAACCTAATATCTATACATACCCTCCATTTGTCTCCCTTTTTAGGCATGATCACTAGAGGGCTAACCCATTTACTATCAGCAATGGGATATATGAACCCAGCCTTAAGAAGCTGTTTTATCTCTTCTTTTACTATTTGTTTCAATTTTGGGTTCAATCGCCTCTACGGTTGTTTTCAAGGTTNTTTCCAAGGTTTCATGGAGGGGTCCATGTAAATCCTATGCTAGCATATCCTAGGATCTATTCCAGTTAACTCAAGGTACAACTAGGCAAAGGCTCTTGACCACTTGTTTATCACTTTCAATAGTTTTTCTTTTTGTTTGGGAACAAGTCTTGCGTTGATGATCACCGATTTTTCATTTTGGAGGGTCATATACTCTAGACCGATGGGCAATGGTTTCAAATCTACGAGCTCCTCTTTAAATCTCTTAGGAATTTCCAACTTCCCCCAATTGATTTTTTCAAGGTTAAGGTTTGGAAGTTGGCAATGGACTTGCTCCAGTGTGTCCATGGTTTCAATGTAAGCACTAGTTATTCCCTTAGTTAGTTCCGTGCATGTTAGTGAATTACTCACTTGATCAGCCATCAGCCACTAGGTGTCTTCTTGTCATGTGGCTACTGCATATAGGCACTTTTGTATATTAATGTCTTGTGCACATCGATTGCATGCAGGCAATGCTAAACTTCGCATAACCCATGATTTCTGCACGCAATGGAACCCTGTGTCACTATATGCGACGCATGGAACTTTCTTCTTCTTGATCTTTCCAAAAGTGTTCTTCTTGGATATTTCCATGGAAAGATTATAGATTCCTAGGTGTGCATCTATTATTCACATCCATGCTCTTTCCATTATTATTGGGAAGTCCCCCTTACCATTGTTTACTTGTATCACTAGGAAATTAGCTAGGTATGACCAACCACATACAGTGGTAACGATGTCCTCCACAAGTCCCAAGGGGACAGTGATGGACTGGTCAGCTAGCTCAAGTCGAATGTTACTCTTCCTTAATGGAGGCAGGTTCCAGGCTTTATACATCTCTTGTGATATTAGGTTGACTCTGGAACTTGAGTCCAGAAGAGCTTTACATTGTTCATTCCTAGCGACTTAGAGATAAATGAGAGTACTTCCAGGATTAGAGAATTTCTTGGGAAGGTGGCCCACCTTAATCTAGTCAATAACGGCATGTGTTAACATAACTGTATGTGTTAAGCTCAATGTTTGGGTTGAAGGAGGCCCCGAAGCCTTATTTGGTAGGGATGTGTTAAGATGTTCAACCGCTTGTGATGGTGAGGGTTTGGTTGGATTATTGGTTCTGAAGAAAGATATTTTCTTCATAAGGTTGTCAGAACCAACTATGGATTGAGGATTCACAACCCTCATGACATTGTGTTGCTACAGTTGAGTGGGAAGTTCCCCTTGCATTATTGGAGCGGGTGGTAATGGAGCTATCAGTGTGAGAGTTGCGGATGGGTTTGGATGATGGTATGTTTGTGGGTTATCTCTCCTAGGAGAAGGAGTCCTATAATACTCCCAAGCTTGATAGTGATGTTGTGGTGTCACGTCATCAATAGAGTCACGTGGAGAGACTGGCTGCTACATGTAGTAGCCATATGGATCTAGTTTCCGGTAAGGGTATTGTTTCCTTGGTGGTGGCATCCCCCATGGCTGTGGGTATTGCCACTACTGGTGTTGCTCAATAGGTTGTGGTGGAGTTCCACTTGGATAATATGTTAATGGTTGGTGGAACTGCCTCGAGTTACCTTGGAAATAAGGTAACCGTTGGGGTTCTTGCCGTTTGTTAAGTCATGGGTTAAGTGCATACACCCCAGACTCTTGTAGATGTGAGATTACTGGGCAACATCTTTTAGGATGGTCATACTGGCATATCTCACATCCACCGTCATTGTTTGTATCAAAATCCACAACCTCTTCAGTGATGGTCGTTTTACCCTTACCTTTGTTACGTGCATGGTCCATGTTCCTCCTTTTCTTTTTATCATAGTCACTACCTTGCTCCTTAGACTCCTCTACAATTTTGAGAACGATTTCAAATGTACTATCTAAGGAGTCCTACATTTGGTCTACCTTTGCCGACACTTCTATTGTTAATTTTTGGAGCGGTAAGGTTTTCCTATTCACCATCTCCTCGAGTGGTGACTCTTCCTCCTCCTCACAAAATCTTACTCCCCTTTTTTGGAGGGAAGGATCACAGTTGTATTCTTCACACTTTCTCTCTTACGTAGCTCCCCTTCTTCCTTGGCTACTTACTCTAACAATCTATGAACCTGATGGGACCTAAGCTCTGATAATCTTCCTTGGGCATACGTTCCAAGGGTTCTCCTGGTTTCATGCCTAAACTCATCAATGAGATGGTGTAGTTGATCCTATTGTGCATAACCATGGCCCGGGCAATGATGTAATAGTGCATAATAACGGTCCATGGCAGCATCCAAGGGTTCTTGATTTCCTTGGTTTCATCCTTGGATTTTCTTTCACAAGTTGGACACCTAGGAGTATGTTTGATACTTGTCATTGAATAGTTCTAGCATTGTACTCCACCTTCGAATGGATTCCGATTCTAAGGACTGGTACCAGCTTTCTGCTTCTTTCATCAGTGTCCTTGGGAACAACTTTAATTTCTTTCATTCATTTTCGATGTTCTGCAAGGCACATGCATCATGAAATGCTTGTAAGTGGTTTTGAGGATTAGCATTGTATCCCCCCTCAAATTGTGGGATATTATTCATGCCTAACCTCTTGATCCTACTATCTTTCTAGTGCCTTGTGGGAATTCTTACAGCCTCCGTGATGTTTAACATGATTCAAGTTGCGAGTAGGGGTTCTTCGTGGTCATTTCTTTCATAGTGTCTGTGATGCCTATGCAGTTCCCTACTCTCCCTTCTTCTATGTTGTGATTCTCTAGAATTCCCTCATCCTCGTTCTCAACTCTCTCGTTAAGGTTTCTCATTCTGCTTACCCTTATTCTCACGGTTAGGTTCCTTATGACTACATCGTGATACTAAAGAAGAGGGTGACTATGATGATGAAGGTGAAGAAGAAGGAGAACCATCACCATGACGATGTTTCCTACCTTCTCTTTGGTTGTCTCGGCCCTGATCATGGTTACGATCAAAATGCCCACCCTTATCATGTGTTTGTGTTTCCTCATTGAACACTTGGTGTTCGTGGGGATCAGAACCAAGGTTGTGAATCATGGAGTGGAGGTTCTCATACACCACCTCCTGACCATCGTTAGGAGGGGGAACATCATTTGGTGGGAAACCTGTTGAAACTAGTTTACCACCCTTAATTTCGCTCAAGACATGCGGAGCATTATGGGGCCATTTACCCTTCAAAGATGCATGGTAACTCTCCTGTCACAAGTGTCGTTGACGTTGCGCTTCTGTGGGATGGTAATCCCTTATGTCATGGTTGCACACAACATATTCTACATATAACTGTGACATGCCTATTCGTGTGAGAGCATGAAGGAGCATGTTGGGGACTAATCTATCTAGAGGCAACACTATGTTATCCTCCAAGTCTCTCCAACACAGTTGTTCATCTTGATGGAGAATAAAGGTAAAGTCAGGCACATATTCATCGTGATGAATATATACCACATGGAATTGTTGAGCAACTAGTGGATCTTGGTTACGTATGTTATGTCACCGACTGTCTCTTGTGTTGTTCCTAGGTGGTAAAGTGCCTTTGTGCGAAGAAGAAGACATTTTTGTCTTGTTCGGTGTGCTATTTACCATTGTCTTATTTTTCTTTTGATCAACCTTAAGGGTTCGTTCTAGCTTCCCAATGATATGAATGATTTCCTATGTTCTACGTAGCACACAAACAACTAAGTCCTTGGCAACGGCGCCAATGATGAGTGGCAACGTACCCCTACACTCAACCATATGAATATGAGCGTCTCACGCGCAATTCAGTCAAACTCCAAGGACTAAGTGCTTACACGCCCTAATGGAACACTTAAGGCTAATCAATCGTTGTCTTCCCAAACTTACTTGTATTGTCACGGTTGTATGTGTTGGCACATTTTGGCCATTTCATGGAACAGGTTGGCATGGTAAAATTGATTAAAGGTTTTTGTAGTTTTTAGTACTCTTTTATTGTTAGTTGGAGAAGTGGCAAGAATTCGACAAAATATTAACTATGTTTTCTCACTAAATTCATAAAGGAGCTTTTAAAAATCCATTGCAAAGCAATTTTAGATGCTGAAAGATTCGAGGAAAGGCTGCTGTACTTTGTTAGAATAAACAAAATTTCAACTTGTGGATAAAGAGAAATGGCATCTAAATTTAAAGAAAGAAGAAAGAAATGAAGAATCAAAGTAACTGCAATTGATGGTAAATTGGTCATTGGAAATTACAGTATTTTTCATGAAACAATTTGTTCATGTGCCCTGTATATGAAGTGCAGAACAAAAAGAAAAAGAATAAGAGTTAAAATGCAATTAGCAGTATATACAAGAATTGAGAATTGGACGCCAGAGTAATGTCTATTGATTTTTGTAAAAAAAAATAGCAAAAGTAGAGACACTGGTAAAAAGAAATTTGTCAAACACTTTGTATATACTCTACATTTGAATCAGAAATAAAAACCACAAAAACAAGAACAGGTTATGAGCAATGGTTTTAGAAGAAAAACAACAAGACAAGCGTTAAGAATATATCAACTTTTGCCAATATTAGCACCCAAATCATACAACAGCTGTCCCTGATTCACAAATTGAATAAAAATGATTTTAGAAAGAAAAACGCAGTAGGGTTTCTGGCTCATATTTGACAGAGCACCAAGGCACGATAGAGAGATAAACTCTAAGAAAAGAAGCAATGCATGACTGTAGCTGGCAGCAATGAGCAAGGGCAAGCCAAGACACTACTCACTTGGAATTGGAGCCAGTACAAGGTACTCCTAAAACTAGAGTTTCGTAGGTGCTGGCATTTTTGGGAAGGTTGCAAAAGAAGTAGAAGAAGAAGAAGGAGTCCTTAAGCAAATATGGAACGATCCAGACGAAGGCTAAAGAAGAGCATACCCAAGGTCAGGGTGGAACTTCCCAAGCACAAGCCCAGGGTATTCAAAGCCTCCTCTACACTTCCTGATAGGCTTAAGAGCAACGCCTCCAGGGCCGAGTGGGATGACAAGGGTACCGTGTTGAAAACCTATCACAGATTCGGTGTTGTTGCAAACCCAAATTTGTAGGGCTCGCGAAATCGCTTCGACTGGGCAATCCACGAAGCTGCACTGCAACTACCTCCATCGCAGCCGCAACATGATTCTGATGTTGTTCCCAAATTTCAGGTCATTGATAGCGATAGCAACTTGGAAGACAATGAATTAAAATTTTCTCTTCGAAAAAAATGCAAGGATGGTAAAAGAGCCCCTCCACAAACGGTGTATGTTGGCCAACTTATCATAAAGTATGTCGACTTATCATGAAGTATGGTGATGATTACCAAGCCTTGTTTAGGGATATAAAATTGAATGCTATTTAGCATTCTATTGCAATGCTACAAAGCTTGTGTGAGAGATACAATGCATTTGAGAAGCTACCAGAAGAAGAAGATACATACTAATCTATCTATTCTTAAAAGGGTTTACTTATCCTTGAGGCTTTTTCATTATGTAAAAGCATTGGTCCATACTTGAGGATTTTTGATGATGTAATTGAAAGTAACATATTTAAAAAAATATTATTATTCAAGAAGAAAAAGAATTCATGGGATGGTTATTTAAGAAAAAACATGTCAACGTAGACATAGTTTTTTCCTAACTTGTTGGGCAAGTTGTAACTTCTTTACTTGGGGAGTAAGTTACCCAAGATATTTTGTAATTTCTAACTACCTATGGGACCCTATAAAAAGGCTTCAAGGCTTTAGGAGAAAAAAAAGAAAGGGTCTAGTCTAGCTAAAAGAAAAAAAAAAGAAGTCTTAAGAGAGAAGGAGGCCTTGGGAGAAAGGAAGGAGTCTCTTAGAAGAGCATTTTGTAAAGAATTGATAGAAGAAATATATTGAAGATGGCTTGCTAAAGACAACATTTCAACCTCTTTATTATAGTCTTGTGAGTTATGTTTATTTTTTATTTTGTTTAAATTGTTTAGCTAGTGGTTTAGATAGTATCATGCTTGGCAAATAATTTTGGGATTTTTAGATCACTCTTATTGTTCTTGTTGCATGATAGAAAATTTTTATTAAAATTTTGCCACAGAAGAGCTTGTGTTTGAAAGCCTTAAGGAAATTTTAGTAGTGAATTTTATTATTATGCAATGTATAAGAACCACTATTGAGATTGTTGTAAGAGAGCCTCTGCATGTAGTCAAGCCGTTGAACGATTCAATAGTCAAGAGGGTTCAAAAAATCTTTGGTATTTTGATAGGACCAGAATAGCTTCTTTTATCTTTAAAGTGAATCTCCATGGTATTTCAATCATAAATTTTCAAGTCTTTTGAAGGTTCTATTGAATGCAATTTTTGATATCCATTATCTAGCCAAAATAGAGTCTAGTACGTGATAGTTTACGCAACAATTTTTTTTGGTAGCATAGTAGGATTGTCTTGAAGAAATTGCTTATTTGAGCCTTGGAAGTTTGAAGAATTTGTATTTATTGAATTTGGGATATCTTTATTGTGAAGTGTTTACTCATATCATTTTACCTTGTTTAAAAATTTGAGATCTTTACACAAATATTCTTTCTTTTTCTCTTCTTTCTATTTCCATTAAATCTTGCTCTATTTCTAGTTTTCTTGTGGAACTATCTCTTTCTCTGGGGAAAATTAGAAGTAGATTC
>MNCI01018690.1:99934-117588 GCA_015680685.1 Gnetum montanum
TATATAATTGATCAATATGGTGGAGATTGTGGTCAGCAAAATGATTGGCTCTATGAGAGAATTCATCATAAAGACAACCTACATTCTTTTTAAAAATAGGAGACCGCCAGATCAAGTGTGTTGACAGAGAGTGCAAGCTTATCTGGGAAGGTTTCCATTGCCACAAACCTCTAAGTTGGCTCCAACACTGCCAAATTTACTTAAACAAGAAAGAACCTTTGATCTTCTGAGAGCCTTCACTAATGATCCAATTGCTCCCATGAGTATTTTGCTATCTATGGTGAACACCAAGACAAGAGATGTTATGCCTAAAAAGGATCTTCCAAGTTTCATCTCCTTCAATACACTGAGTCACCCATTTGGAGGCCAAGAGAATACTCTGGTGCTCAATAGAGGCAAGGCCTAAGCCCCCGTGTTCTTTACTTAAAGTGCAAGTATCCCAAGCTACTCGATGAAAATCTTTGTGATCATCCTTATCCCCTCAAAGGAAATTCCTAAGAATGTTGTTAATGCATTGAAAGGAAGATTTGGAAGGAGCCATAAAGGAAGAGTAATAGACATGAGTGGAGCTCAAAATATGATTAACTACGATAAATCTACTTGCAAGAGATAAGGGTTTAGAAGCCCACTTCAAAGCTTTATGTTTTACCCTTTCCACCACATTGTTCCATATGGTAGTGGGAGTAGCAAATAAATCAATAGGGATACCCAAGAGGGTGAAAATATCAGTAGGAGATAGCCACTTGATATCAAAATGATAAGTCCAAGGAGGCCTAGGAGAGAAGCTAAATTGGATGGCTTGCGTTTTCTTCCAATTGATCTTAGCTCCTGAGGCTCTACAGTAGATATCTATGCAGTGCAAGGTAGTGTTAAAATTATTATGGTCCTCAATCAAAGTGATAAAAGTATCATATGCAAACTGGCTGTAAACAAGATCCTTTCCTTGTTGTGAAAGAGAGATACCTCTTAGCCTCATAGATTTATTATGAGATCTAAGAATAGCTCCAAGAGCACCAGCAGCTAGGATGAAAAGATAAGGGGCTAAAGGGCACCCCTGTCAGATTGATTTTTGAAGCTCAATGATCTTAGAGAAGGTTCTGTTAATGCAAATGACTGAAGAGGCCTCTGAAAAAACAAGATCGATATGTCTCTCAAAAACATTACCTAAGTTATGGTGTTTGACTATACTTTTTAAAAAGGACCAATCAAGCATGTTGTAAGCTTTAGCAAAATCAAGCTTAAGAAGAATGGTGTTTTGATTAGTGGAAGAAGCCCAATGCAAGCCCTCAATAGCAGTAACAACATTGTCTAAAATATACATGCCTTGAACAAAACCGGTTTGCTCTTTACTTATAAGATGAGAAAGAAAAGGTTCAAGTTTATTAGCTATAGCTTTAACAACTATTTTATAGATAACATTTAAAAGAGTGATAGGGCGCCAATTACTTATGCTCATATGATCTCCTAACTTGGGGAGAAGCTTAATAATACCAGCATTAATCTACTTACCAAAGGATCCTTCCCTAAGAGCTTCCTTATACACACTATAAACAATGTTTTGAAGAGTAGGCCAAAATTTCTTAAAAAATTTTGTGGGATGGCCATCCATACCATGGGCTTTACCATCATGGAGTTGTTGAAGAGCATTACCAAGATCTTGTTTGGAAAGAAGACAAGCATCACCAAAGATGGAGCAATTAAAAGGAGTAATAGCTCCTAAGCAAGTATTAACTGTAGTGGGGTCAATCACCTCTTTTCGAAAAGTTCAAGAGTAGAACTCAAAGAAGGTCTGTAAAATGTCATCTTTGAAGGTGAAGATATTATCTTCGACTTGAATAACTGAAATTTTATGGGACAGGTTCCCCCCTTTGAGGAGACGAAAAAAGCCATTAGTAGCCTGGTCACCTATGCGGAGCCAAGAGAGATGAGCATGGAGGTGAGCACCTCTAGCTTCATAGTGATCCATTATACGTAGTTTCTCCTTGGCAAGTTTCAAATGACTAAAGTGAGCCTCAATAGCTTCATCTTTATTAATGGTACTTTGAAGTAAGGAGATTTCCTTATGAAGGTTGGACTTGTGAGAACTTAGTCGTGAAGCCACCAATTTACCTGCTGTTGAGGCCAACCTCACCCATGCTAGGCATAGGGCC
The DNA here is from genome assembly GCA_015680685.1 of Gnetum montanum. Taxonomy (NCBI): domain Eukaryota; kingdom Viridiplantae; phylum Streptophyta; class Gnetopsida; order Gnetales; family Gnetaceae; genus Gnetum; species Gnetum montanum. The sequence goes on from MNCI01018690.1 coordinate 102,085, forward strand.
TTGATCAATAGTGACCACCATTAAAACAATAGTATTTTGATAAGCAACAGAGGTCATTCATGTCACCAAAAATTTAAAACTGTTAAGAGTCCGAATTATTCATACGTTTGGTAGAGTTCAGGGCACAAGCAGTTAAAATCGAAAAGAACTGAAGACAAGTCTAAACCCATAAAACACAAAATAGAAAAGGAATCCTGGTTAAATTAATACATAAATCATGAGCTACAGGACATCACCCACCCCTAAAAATTAAGAATAAAAATAAAAGGAATGAGGACCGACCAATGTGCCTTTTAAAAATAAAATAAAATACGAACTTAAGGCTTATTCTCTTGTGTTTTTATTTTAAGGTGGTTTACGTGGAAAAGGTGGTCAACAATTTAGGGTTAGGTTTTCTCCTTTCTCTTGCAGGGCCGCCGCTATAAATAGAGATTGGGAAGAGGAGATGGGGGGAGACAGAGTTTTCCTATTTTTCCAGGTTTCAGTTCTCCGCCAGTTGCAGGTTTCCAAGGTGGTCTCGGGCGCGACGTTCATCTGGGCTGAAACAGCGCTCACAGTGGCCGCTGGGCTCGCAGTAGCCGCAATGCTCACGCTGGTCGTAACGACGACCCTGCCCACGCTTCTTTCGTTCGAGGCCGTGGCCGATCTTTCTCCAGCCGTGGCCGCAACAACAATAGCAAATCTGCAGATCTTCGGCACTCTGCACGCTCTGCCAACGAGGGTTTCTTCTGGCCAGGATCTGCGCTAGTTTTAGGTTAGGCTTTCGTTTGGCCGCCGCCTGCGCCGCCATCTGTTCGGCCGCCACCTCCTGCTGTCAGATCTATCCGGGCGCTTTGTTCCTCCATGATCGTGGCCTCCACATTCGCGACACAGGCCTCTCTTCTTCCTCCGCCACTGGTTTCCCCACTGCCGCCACTGCGCATCCTTCTCCTCCCTTGCACGCGCTCTTTGTTCCTCCGCCTTCGCCACAGCCCATGCCTGCACAATCTGCTCCACGCGTGGTGAGATCTGCGCACCCTCTATTTTTTTTTTTCTACGGCCGCGGCCATAGCCGCAACCACACCTTCGGTGACAACCGCGGCAACGACGGCAAGCTCGCTCGGGTGGTTGGCGGTCTCTCCTGCGTCGGCAACGGCACTCAGTCTTCTTCTCGCGGCTGCGCACAGGCCTTGCCCAGCTGCTGCGCGCAGAGCAACGTCAACACCATGCACAGTACACAGGCCTGCCACAGGGGGTAGAGGGAGATTCTGGTGGCAGTTTTCCGGTTTCACCAGGTTTTAGGTCTTCAGTTAGTTGCAGGTTCTCTGGGGTTTAGCAACGAGCAGTCCTCTTATCTCCCAAGTAGTTGTTGCAGTAGGTGAATACGTGCCACAAAGGCAGCAACAGCGAGACATATGAAATTTGAATTTAATTGCACAAATTATTTTAAGTTCCCAATATTAAATTAAATTGAAGTATTTAAATATTAAATCAAATTTAAGCTTTTGTTTTGATATTTTGTTTTAAATATTGTTATTATTGTTCTGTCACATAGTCCTTTCCAACTGAGACTATTCCCGGGTTTCCGTACCCATACGGGAGACGCCTTAGGAAATAGTCTCCTAAAATGAGTTTTCACAGGCGTTGGCGGCGTGTCCAAAATTTACGCATCAACACCTTTTTGGCGCTAGAAGGAGGGCAATTTCTCAATCTTTTGTTTATTTTCCTTTTATGTTTTTTTTTTTCATTTCTTTTAAAAAAAAATTATCATTGTTTTTATCATTTCTTTAATTTTTGCCTCTCTATTTTCAGTTTTATTGCTCTATTTTAATTTCAAATTTTCAAAATTTCCAAATTTATATTCTAGCAATCCTTTTTAATTTGTTTTTCTGAAATTTAATTTAGGTGATTTAAATTATTTTACTTTTTATTTACTTTTCTGAAATTTTACAATTTCAATCTTACTTTTACAAATTTTAAAAAATAAAAAATAGTATTCAAATGTTTTTTTTATTTTCTTTAATTTTCACAGTTTATTAGCATTTTACATTTCTTGTTATTTTTCATTTTATGAGTGACTTTTCTTACGGAGTATCTCAACAAAGAACTCATACTCCTACCCCTAGTCAACCAGCTACTCGTCAATCTACTTTGAGAAAACAACGAGCTTTACTTTTTCCAAGTTCAATTCCTAAAAAACCTCGGACTAAGATGGCAGCCCATCAACCCCCGGCTCCCTTAGTAAGAAACCCTTTTAACTTTCACAACTACCATGACATACCAAAATCCCTTCAAAACATAAACTTGTTCTTCGATCCTTCAACCCCTACGAATGATGCACGCCAACACATACAATGTTTTGAAACTTTATTAGGGATCCACAACATTATACATAATGATGTGGCATGCAGGGTGTTTGTAACAACATTTAGGACCAAAGCAACCCAATGGTTCTTAATGCTTCCTGATGCCTCTATTACCACATGGCAAGAATTCAAAAACAAGTTTTTGAATCAATTTGATAAATTTACAAGCCCTGCTATCGCATCAAGCAACTTTACCAGCCTAAGAAAGCTACCCAAGGAAAACGTTAGGGATTATAATCTTAGATTCCTCCATCAACTTGCCTATGTGCGAAATGAGATGCGACCACAACCAGATGGTATTCTCAACTTCTATCTCTCTACCATCGATCCATTCTTTGCTTATGCTATCAAATCTGATCCTAACATGATGGAAATACAAGGTGCAATGTCAAAAGCTGTGGAATTAGAGCAAATAACCCTTATGAACAGCATCCAAACCCAATTTGGGATGATGAGTGTTAGTAACCCTATGCAATCAAACCCACTCCTACCAAGTTTTCAAACATCTAATATTATGTCTCAAGTTGTTTCTCCTTTTCAATCAACTCCACCTTTAAGTAATTACTAACAAGGCCCCAGGTCCTCTTCATTCTTACCATCCAACACTAGTTTGAATGATGACGAATCAAAAGCCTTGATTCAATCCATCATAAACCCAAATGGGACATCAAATTCTGTTGAACCACCAACCCAAACTCAAAATCAAATGACCCAAATACTCACTTCACTACAAAAACTATCCAATGAAGTGGTTGAGCTAAAGAGGAACAATAGTAAAAGCCCTATACAACCAGAAAAACCAAGTGCATCAATCAATGATGATTATTGTCGTCTTCATAATACAAGGCACCATTCTGAAAAGACTTGTCCTCAATTCATGGCATTGTATGGTGACAATACCCAAGGGCAAAAAAATGGAAAAGCCCCTATCATGGTTCTTGATGTACCTCATGAAACAGAAAATGAAGAGGTTTCCTCATTAGAACAAGTCATGCTAGGTGACCCTAACCCACACAACACTCGCTACCGTAAAATCAGTGACATTATGAATTCTACACAACGACAAACTAGAAACAATTTCTATACACCTCCAAATAAAAGATTTCCTAGTCAAAACAATGGAAACAATCAATCTGGGTCATCCCAAGTAATTGCCCCACAACAACCAAACCCCCCATCTGTACTTAGGAGAGTTCCATCTCAACAAGAAGCCAAAGATGAACCTAAGAATTATGATTTGGTTGAGGACTTAAAAAGAGTGAAAGCCAACATTTCGATGTATGACCTTCTACACTTTAACGAAATGAAAGAAGTGATTCGGGATATGGTTCATATACCTGTAGCCCAAAGAGAAAAATCCCCAATTCCCGAAAGGCAAGTTCACTTTGCAGAAAGTCCTAACACGTTACCAGTACAAAACATGGATAATTCTATGTCTAGCAAAAAGGATCATCCCCCTTTCCTAACCACTTTGATTATTTTAGGAAAGAATGTCCATAACTGTTTAATGGATTCAGGTGCAACTATTAGTGTTATGCCTCTTGACATTTGTAACACCTTAGGAGCACAAATGATACCACAAACTAAAAGTGTAATTCAACTTGATGGATCTAGCGTACCTGTAGTAGGGTTATTAAAAGGAGTAAAAGTACAACTTAAGAAATACCCTACATTTACATGTTATACAGACATCCTAGTAGTTGACATGAAACCCACATATGGTGTGCTCTTATCAAGGACTTTTGGAGCTAAGTTTGGGGGCTTCTTTAGGTCAGATTTCTCGGAATTATTGATCCCTATCAAAGGAAAATCTGAATACATGACTATACCCCAAGAACCCTTCTACAAACAAGTAGTAACAAACTTGGATCAACAAAATCAATCTTTGGAAGATCGAAATGCTAATCTTTATGTTGGGGTTATTGAGGTTGAGTGTAGTGAACATGTTGAAAATGACTATGTAAGTGGAACTACAAAAAGTCCTATCTCTTATGCAGACCCCATCAAATCCTATCAAAGTTCTAGAGAAGGTGAAGAAAACTATGGAGACACCTTACCTTATCAACAACACGATGGATTTTGTCTAAGTGATCCACCACCTTTAGGGGAAGACAAAGATATAAATAAGACCTTACCTCTTAAAACATTTGAAGGTGTGCTAAATTTTAACAATACATCCATGAAACATTCTCCTAGAAAAGCTATATCCGATGACCCACCAAGACCTAGACCTATCATTAAAACTTATATTAAGGAAAAACTTTATAGAAAACGATCAAGCAAGGTAAAAGTAGGTCTTGATTTTCATAATCTTAAGCATCAACAAATTGTCAAGAGACGGTTCAATAAAAAACATCCAGTTAAAAATTTTCAAGTAGGCGATCTAGTCCTTAAGAGAGATAGAGCGTCTGGTCAGACCGGCCCTCAAACTAAGTTTTCACCTATGTGGTCAGGTCCATTCCAAATTGTAGACATCACTGCCCCAAATGTGTTTAAGATTGCTGATTTGCAAGGATATAGGTTGAATAGGAATTTTAATGCATTTCATTTGAAACATTTCTACTCAGGTACCCCACGTGGGCATCTGGTAGATTCTTAGTTGCATGTTTTCTTCCCCTTTTTCATTGCATTTCATATGTATATTATTGCATTTTCATATTTTGCTTGCATTTCCATCATTTCTTTCTTAGCATATTGTTTTGATTATTGTGTTCTTCATATGATTTTAATAATCATTGGTCATTTGAGTTACTTGATATTGGGTCATCTTAACACCATTGAAAAATAATGCAGGTATGATATAATTTACTATTACTATGATATAATGCTATAAAATCCACTTTATATTTTATACTGTAACTCTTTCCAATTGATTCCAAGGTTTCAGTTTATTTGTTATGTTTGATTATGGAGCATTTGATTTATACAAACTTATCATGCTATCATCATGATCATGTGAGTGTAGGATATGTGATGTTGGAGAGTGGTTAGTCATAATTACTAGGTGACCTTGGAAAATTCTATCCTTTCCTCTCATAAGCCGAAGCCCTCAGGTATGATGATCCATGGCTATCCTGTGAACAACAGGGTGAAGTGTGTTCATTTCTACTTGAGAACCCTTAGCCACCCAGGAGACCTGCTATGATGCCACCAATCAAAGGCACATACACGAGGGTTGAACTGCACCATGGGCAAAGTTTCCAAAAGGACCATGCTCTTTGGCAGTGCAGCTAATCGGCCAGACTCGTGTTGGAATTCCTACCTCAAGAATGAAGTACACCATGAGCAAAGTTTCCTTAAAAATAAAACAAAACAAAAAATGAGGACCGTGTTCATTGGCAGTGTAATAAGTTCTTGAGTGTGATGGGGTCCGGCAGCAATCTTCACCCTAACCTCCGTTTCCCCGTTTAAATTTAAGTTTTTCCAAAAGTGAAAAAGAAAAAAAAACCAAGGAAAAATCTGAAATTTGTGGCTTACTATGATCTAACATGAGCTTTAGCTCATCCTCCTCATTAAGTTTTGTATAAGTCACTTGCTCAAAATAGTTTGCATACTTTTACTGTTACCTTGTGAGAATATTGAGAATAAGAGCTTAAGTATATATCCACATATATATCTATAAATCTTAGTCAAAATATCAATAAACTATATATTTATATTTTAATGGTTGTTTGGATGGCCTATGTCAGTGTCTCTTTTGACTATTTGGTTATTTTGATCATGTTTAGAACATTATAGTTTATTTTCAAGTTTGCATTTCTTGTTTTATGTTGTTTTTGTTTTCCCCACCATTTGCATTTTCATTTAAAATTTTCTAGTCCTTGCACTTGCATGCAATATGTAGTTTGGGGGCTAAGTGTTGAGGCCAACCTCACCCATGCTAGGCATAGGGCCTTGATCAATAGTGACCACCATTAAAACAATAGTATTTTGATAAGCAACAGAGGTCATTCATGTCACCAAAAATTTAAAACTGTTAAGAGTCCGAATTATTCATACGTTTGGTAGAGTTCAGGGAACAAGTAGTTAAAATCGAAAAGAACCGAAGACAAGTATAAACCCATAAAACACAAAATAGAAAAGGAATCCGGGTTAAATTAATACATAAATCATGAGCTACAGGACATCACCCACCCCTAAAAATTAAAAATAAAAATAAAAGGAATGAGGACCAGCCAATGTGCCTTTTAAAAATAAAATAAAATATGAACTTAAGGCTTATTCTCTTGTGTTTTTATTTTTAGGTGGTTTACATGGAAAAGGTGGCCAGCAATTTAGGGTTAGGTTTTCTCCTTTCTCTTGTAGGGCTGCCGCTATAAACAGAGATTGGGAGGAGGAGATGGGGGGAGGCAGAGTTTTCCTATTTTTCCAGGTTTCAGTTCTCCGCCAGTTGTAGGTTTCCAAGGGGGTCTCGGGCGCGACATTCATCTGGGCTGAAACAGCGCTCACAGTGGTCGCTGGGCTCGCAGTAGCTGCAGTGCTCACACTGGCCGTAACGACGACCCTGCCCACGCTTCTTTCGTTCGGGGCCGTGGCTGATCTTTCTCCAGCCATGGCCACAACAGCAACAGCAGATCTGCGGCACTCTGCACGCTCCGCCGACGAGGGTTTCTTCTGGCCAGGATCTGCACTAGTTTTAGGTTAGGCTTTTGTTTGGCCGCCACCTGTGCCCCCATCTGTTCGGCCGCCATCTCCTACTATCAGATCTATCCACGCGCTTTATTCCTCCACGATCGCGGCCTCCACATTCGCGACACAGGCCTCTCTTCTTCCTCCGCCGCTAGTTTCCCCACCGTCGCCACTGCGCATCCTTCTCCTCCCTTGCACACGCGCTTTGTTCCTCTGCCTTCACCGTAGCCTGTGCCTGCACAATCTGCTCCACGCATGGTGAGATCTGCGCACCCTCTATTTTTTTTCTACGGCCGCGGCCATAGCCGCAACCACGCCTTCGGTTGCAATCGTGGCAACGATGGCAAGCTCGCTCGGGTGGTTGGCGGTCTCTCCTGCGTCAGCAACGGCACTCAGTCTTCTTCTCGCGGCTGCGCACAGGCCTTGCCCAGCTGCTGCGCGTAGAGCAACGTCAACACCACGCACAGTACACAGGCTTGCCACAGGGGGGGTAGAGGGAGATTCTGGTGGCAGTTTTCCGGTTTCACCAGGTTTTAGGTCTTCTGTTAGTTGCAAGTTCTCTGGGGTTCAGCAATGAGCAGTCCTCTTATCTCCCAAGTAGTTGTTGCAGTAGGTGAATACATGCCACAAAGGCAGCAACAGGGAGACATGAAATTTGAATTTAATTGCACAAATTATTTTAAGTTCCCAATATTAAATTAAATTGAAGTATTTAAATATTAAATCAAATTTAAGCTTTTGTTTTGATATTTTGTTTTAAATATTGTTATTATTGTTCTGTCACATAGTCCTTTCCAGCTGAGACTATTCCCGGGTTTCCGTACCCATACAAGAGGCGCCCTAGGCAATAGTCTCCTAAAACGAGTTTTCACAGGCATTAGCGGCGTGTCCAAAATTTACGCATCAACACCTGCATGTTTGGAAAACCGTTGGAGATGGGTACACGCATTAGTCCACTAATCAATCCAACCATCTTCACCAAGGGGTTTAGGATGAAAATTCCATATTTGCATCAATACAGAGCAAAGAGAGTTACTATGAATAAAGGCAGTGTTAAAAATATAATGATTGTTAGAAGAGTAGGAGTTGCTGGAGTGGGAAAGAGACCAATGAATAGGATAATGATCTAAAAAAACCTGGGTATAATCTGCTTAGATAGGGGCACCGTTGGTAGAAGTAAAATGAATAAGAGGGTTCGTAGATAGATAAACCCAATCCAACCAACAAGAGATGTAGGAAGCACCATGTCTAGCATTACTCCAAGTAAACCAGTTAGAAGTACTAGAAGAGGAGTAGTTTTTATTAGCTTGTTGCAACTTTAATTGATGTTTCAACGAGATCCACTAAGAAAGCTCCCTGTTATCTAAACCACCTCTTTGCCCTCCAAATTTATCCTTTGGATGCTCAATCATTTTGAAGTCCCCTACAATAATCCACTTAGCTTTGGGTAATTTGTGCTTGAGCCAATTCCACAAGAGCTTATGATCAGTTGAGTGACAAGAAGCATAAATGGAGACAATCCCTAAGATTTCATTAGCGTACCATAATCAAACCCAACTACACTGCCCTAAATTATCACAACCGTGATCAAGAATAGACTCTTACCACTTATTATGGAGAAAAATTATAGCCACCCCTTTGCCATGTTCATGGTAAGTAGAAACATAAGAACTATTGGGAAAAAATGCTCTGGCAGAAGATTTGAAGATTGAATCCTTGGATTTTAACTTCTTGAAGACAAACAACATCAAAGGAATGTCTTCAAATATAATATCAAACTATATATCTTCTACGAGGGTCTAAGAGGCCCCTAACATTTCATGAACAGCACTTCATTGGGTTTGTGTAGAAGAAGGAGGATCCTCCTCAACCACCAAGGCCTTAAAAGAATTCCTAGATTCAAAGTTGTTAACTAGAGGACGCCAAGCGCTTGTTCTTTTCCTAATGGACTGGCTAGCACCAGTCGAGGATCGATGCCCTTTAGGGAAAGAACTAAAGATAGGATTATCTCGTATGCCTGAGCCATAATATTTCCAAGTAACACGCTTCCAGCCACTAGCAGTATCTTTTGGGGCCCCTTCTTAGTTAAGAGGAGTCTCAATGGCATTAGTATCCTCAATTTTTATATCTTCCACATCAGGCACCTTAGAATCTGAAGAAGGAGGTTTAGTTGAGTGAACCTCAACAATATGCTTGCCTATGTCCTGAGACATGTTTTGATTTTTTAGTTCTTCACTAACTTGTTCTACTAAAATTTGTTCAGCTTCAAGCTTAGCCAGTAACTTTGGACATTGAGCTTTATGGTGGTTCAAATTAAGATAGTAGTAACAATGGTTAGGAAGTGTAAGATATGAAATTTTTTGAACAAAGGTCTTTCTTTTCACATTAACTTTCAGTGAATCAAGACGCGGCTTTTACATATCTATTTTAACGCACACTCTTCGAGTTGGTCGTGGACGGAAACTTGAAAAGGCCTCCATACCGATGACTTCCCCAACTTGTGCAACTAGGATATCAACATGGGGAGAAAAATGAGGAGGGAGTCTTGGAAATTCAATCCAGACCGACAAAATACTTTTGCTTGCTTTTTTAGGATCGAAATCCTCCTTCCAGGGTTGAAGGACTAAAAAGGATCCATAAACATCTCAAATTGACTATTGTTTCACGAACTCTGTCATAGCCTTAGTTTCAAAAGCGAATAGAAAAAAGCCTCTTGTAAGATTGGAAGCTAGGGTTATTTTGATATTATGGGGTTCCCAAAAATTTTTAACCCAATCCTGGAACATTGAGGCAAGAGGAATCCTACCAATGAAGAAGCCAATTGTGTAAAGGTGAGTAAAGGTTTGTACAGTTTGGTCAAATATGTCTTCAAGGAAATCAAAACATAAAATAGTATCATTGGCATCCATGTTGGTGGAGCTGTCAATAGGCTGTGAGTCAATGTTGGAGGATTTCATTATTTCATGTTTTTTTCCTCCAACATCAAAGCAAGAAGATAAAACAGATTGGGTCATGTAGACCTATTGGGCCTAAGCCTAGCCAATTTAGAAAATCAAAATAGAAAAAATATTTAAAAAAAAAAAACAAAACACAAAGGAACAAACTCACTGGGTACTTATTAATGGATGATGCACGCACTGCAGAAGGCAAAGGATCCTACATGCAATCCTTCAAAACCCGATCAAGCTTTTGCTAGTTTAGGCCCAGAATGCTTCAGCACCACTACGATCAAACCAAAACAAGTCTGTCACCACCGCCCTCCAAAAACCCTCTGCCTTTGATCAGGTTAACCTGTGCTCCAAGATTGGCAAGCACAAGGTGTTGTCAGGAAACCCTAGCAGAGGGCTGTCAAAATCATCGACACTGCGATCTAGCAAGCAAACCAAGCCATATGGTCAGATGATAGAAAAATCTTGTCTACCTTTTCAATTCAAGATTGGGTTAGGCTCTTTAAAATATTTTGGAGGGATGGGGCCTCGATTTATAATGGGGACTTGGAATGGTGCCCTGGATTTCTGTTAAATGCACAGTCACTTGGATTTTTGTTACACCATAGGGTAGCGTGTACCAGACTACAAATCCTAGAAATTCAATATCTACATTATTTTTTATTTAACAAGGATGTTCCCTCAACATTCCTAAAGCAGAATCGCCTACCAAAATGGACTATTTTCTTTTCTCATTAAAACTCTAATTTTATGGAAACTCTAACAAGATAATAAAAATAATTTATTTTTAACCTATTCAACTATTTTGCTACCAACAAGTGATGAGTGGCGAGGTACCCCTACACTCAACCATACTAAACGAGCGTAGCACATGCGATCCGGTCGAACTCCGCAGACTAAATGCCTAAACGCCGCAAGGAACACTTGGGGTTAATTAATCGTTATCTTCCTAGACTTACTTGTTGTTGTCACGGTGTATGGTTAAGTAAGTCCGAGGTATATGATTTTTTTGGTATTTTACAGTTTATCTCCTATGCTAAACGGTGAAGGGTTGAGAGACTAAAACTAATTCTAACTACAGTGCTAGGTCCTAGCATCAGCATCCATTCCCACTTGCCGTACACACCCTGAACTGTGCAACTGTGGCTACCAAACGCTAATCATTACTAGGATTACCACACGTAAAGCACATGCTAGAAGCGGTCGTACTGAGGCACCTAACTAACCTAAGTGTGACAAGCAGCCAATTCCTTGACTAGTCGTAAACATCCGTAGATGCTCGTAATCAAGTCGTACTCACACCATGCTATGAAAGCAATAAATAACATTAATTAAACCTATCCATGTACTGCAAGGTTTATCCACAAAGCTCATCTTTATTGCTGTACACAACTTGCGTTCAGGTACAAAGCTACTCAAATAAAGAACCGTTCACTTGGGGGACTCCTACTGCGGGCACATGGAAAATATTATATCTCTGGGGTGATCAATCCGCTAGAGCTTCGCTACTTCTAGCCTAGGATGAAAAATGAGGGGAGTTCCACCTCTTATTTATAGATTTGGTGACGAACCACAATATCGCATACGCGATATCGCAGGGGACGACGCGATATCGCGTACGCAATATCACAGGGGATGCAATATCACGTCAGACGTGATATTACGGCCTGTGCAATTCACGTCTCATCATACCCCCATGACTAAATGAAAACTCATCCTCGAGTTCCTTACAATAATATCAGGTAGGTATGGGATTATTGAGGGGAATGGAACTAATGGAATGACATGTGAACGGTTCAGTATTACAAGAGTTGACAAGATTGGTATTCATGACAACAAGGGTGAACACCTTATTACAATGATATCAGGCCACATTTGGCAGCTGAGAGAAAAGAGGAGAGAGAATAGAAGAGAAGAAGAGAGAAGAGTCTTGTTGCTGCAAACGCCTAGATTGCGCCTTCTGTTGTCCATCCGTAAGTGCATCATCAATTCTGCTCCTTGCATAGCTACTTCAGCACTGCTCCACTCCAACTATTTTCTCTAGATCCGTTTCGTTGTTGTATGATTTCCATCTGCACACAAAACACAATCATATATTAGCAAAGGTAATTGAGTCATCATGTAAAGAATACCTTGCTTCGGTGTAAGTCCATTGGCTAGGTTGTGGTATGGCTAATATGGATCTGGGAAGATGGTATTGATGACTACCAAAGGTGTAGGGGTTAGGAAGAGAAACGAAAAAATTCGGGACTTAGAAGAAAAATCGAAAAATTAGGCCCCGTACCCCCATGACTAATCGCAAACCTCTGGTAACGTTAGAATGGAGAAAGAAAAGGAGTAAGAAAGTAGGTAAAAAGGGACAACTATGACATCAATGAAGTGGATGTCAAGATGGGAATGAACAAAACTAAAAGTAATTGCAAAATGTTAAGGAAAAGAAGTTAACTAATGTTCCAAATAGGAATGTCAGTGGGTCCTCCCCAAAGTAGGCTTATGTCCTTAATGCCCTGACAATCCCACATTCAAAGAGTCCATAGGCTCTGGGAATGTCCTTTGCAACAAGAGTTAAAGTCTTAACTGGAAGAATTTACCAAAAATAAAATAATGCATCAACCAAAATATATACACTAATGATAGAACCGGCAATGAGGTGAACAATGAAGAGAAAGATGGAAGGAAGAGGATGGAATGGAATCCCAAGGACAAGGTGGTGTACAGCTCCTTGTGTGTTTTATGGTTAATGTGACTTGGCAAATCTCATTCCAACTCCGGGCTCAAACCAACCACTTCCATTGACTTCGCATCAATGCATTTGGTTAAACCATCCACTTGGATAACGAGGATGCATCTTCAAAGAGCCACCACCATTCCGACGAAACAAGGGAGAGAACGGGAAGTGAGAAGGGCCCTAGTTAGAGGGAACACTTTGGTTCCATAACCATTGCTTGTAGCCCAAAGTTATTTCGTCTACGGGGTGTGCTTTGAATCCTCACTTTGCTTTTTTTTTTTTTTGTGTTTTTATTCGTGGGTACCACACCATGCAAAGACTTCTTATTTTTATTGTCTCAACTTCCAAAAATTGGGTAACATCGGAACGGTAAGAAAACTCAAGAAGAAAACATCCAAGCACCCAAGAGAATGATCAACACAAAAGCATCAAGTTCCCTTGAAGTCACACCCTTTGCAATCCTTGAGTCCTTCCTTAGTTTGGGAAATACCCAGTCACCAATTCATTAAAGTTCTTATTAGGAGGGAACTGTACATTTCCAAGCCAAGAGAAACCATGGACTTTGATGGATGGATGGATGAAGTGATCTCATTGCCTGCCATATCAAAAGAACATACCTTAGTATTAACAATGTAACTTAAAGGTAAAAACCAAACATTAGCAATCAATATGAAAATAGTTCATACCATCGGCCTGAACACTTATTGGGTGACAAACTTATAGGGTGGATACACATGCACACACAAAAAATAGAAAAGTACAATGATGTTGTAAAACAAAAAACAAGAAAAGTTAAAGAAAGTGTAAAACAAAAATTGAAAAAGAACTGAGGGCCTCATATGGTTAGCATAGGTGGCCATCTCCCCCATGACTGAGTTGTAAGGGAGATCCAAACTAGTGAGCGTCTATTTGAATTTCTAAGAAGTGCCCAACTTCTCCTAATTGATGATCTTAAGTTGAGGGGTGGAAGTTGGCGATGCTCACGTTCCAATGTGTCTATGCCATGGTCGTTGGCATGAGTTTCCTCAGTTCGTTCCATGCATATTTTTCTACTCCTACGAGTAGCTGTCAACCATGGGGTGTCTACTACTTCTTGTGTGGTTGCTACATACAGGAATTTTTGTTGCAGAGTTTCTTGGGCACACCTGTTACATGGAGACATTTCCTCCATGTCATCACCCGATGAATCACTGTATGTGATGCATGGAACTATCCTCTTCTTGATCTTTCCACATATGTTTATCTTAGAGATTTCCAAGGAAAGATCGTGGATCCTAAGGCATGCATCTATTGTGCTTAGCCATGTCCTTCCCATTATAATTGGGAAGTCCCCTTCGTTGTTGTTAACTTCGATCACCAGAAAGTCGGCTGGCTAGGACCAACCACACATAGTGGTAATAACATCCTCCACCAATCCTAAGGGAATGGTGATGGACTGGTCTACCAGCTCTAGTTGTATGTTACTCTTCTTAAGTTGTGGCAGGTTCCAGGCATGATACATATTTTGTGAAATTAAGTTGACTCCGGAACCTGAGTCAAGAAGAGCTCGATGTGGTGCATTTCCAGCGATCTACAAATAAATAAAGGGACTCCCAGGGTCAGTTAGTTTCCTGGGAAGGTGGCCTACCTTGATCTAGTTAGTTACAGTATGTGTTAACATAACCATATGCGTTACACTCTTTTGGACTGAAGAGTTCTCCGAAGCATTAGTGGTTAGAGGCCTATACATGTACTCGTCCGCTTGTTGTTGCGAGAGTTTGTCTAGGCTCCTAGTTCTAAAAAAGGGTCTCTTCTTTGTACAGTTGTCATTAGAACTAGCACCCGGTTGGATATTTACACGCTGAATATTTACAGCTCTTATGACGTTACGTTGCTGCAGTTGGGTAGGCAATTCCCCCTACATTGTTGGAACAGGTTGTATGGGAACTACAGGTGGAAGAGATGCGGTGGAGTTAGAGGATGGACTGAATGTGAGATATCTCCCAGGGGAGAAGGAGTCCTCTTGAAGTACTCCTGTGCTTGGTAGTGATGTTGGGGGGTAGTGCGACCCATAGAGTCACCTGGAGAAACTGGCTGCTGCACATAATAACCGTAAGGATTAGGCTGTCGGTAAGGGTATTGATGTGTTGGCGGTGGCATCCCTCATGACTATGGGTATTGCCACTACTGATGTTGTCCAATGGGCTATGGAGGCATTCCACTTGGATAATATGTTAAGGGTTGGTGGAACTGCCTTGGGTTACCTTGTGGATAAGGTAACCTTCGGGGTGTTTGGCGGTGATTAAGTCTTGGATTTAATGCATACATCCTAGACTCTTGCATATGTGAGAAAATTGGGCAACATCCCTTGGGATGGTCATAGTAGCAGACCTCACATCCACTATCATCATCTGAATCAGAATTTGCAGCCTCATCGGAGATAGGAATTTTTCCCTTACCCTTGTTATGTGCAAGGCTTAAGTTTCTCCGCTTGGTTTTGCCTTTGTCACTACCTTGTTCTACCTTAGAATCTTCTACAATTTTTAAGACTATTTCTATTCTTGAGTCTAAGGAATCCCACATTTGGTCTACCTTACCTTGGTTGTTAACTTTTAGATCGGCACGATTTTCCAATTCACCAACTCCTCGAGTGGTGACTCATCCTCCTCATCACAGAATTTCACTCCCTTCTTGCGAAGGGAGGGATCGCGATTATATTCTTCTGTACTTTCTCTCTTCCGTAGCTCACCCTCTTCTTGCGCTACTTATTCCAACAAACTTTTAACTTCATGGGCTCTCAGTTGGGAAAGTCTTCCTTGGGCGTAAGTCCTAAGAGTTCTTCTCGTTTCATTCCTTAGCCCATCCACGATGTGGC
>MNCI01018690.1:117666-147316 GCA_015680685.1 Gnetum montanum
AAGGCACAGGCATCGTGGAATGCCTGTAAATGATGTTGAGGATCAGCATTGTATCCCCCTTCAAAATGTGGGATATTATTTATGTTCAAACGCTTGATCCTGCTGTCCTTTAAGTGTCTTGTGGGGATCCTAACTACCTCTGTGATGTCTAGCATGCTTCAGTTTGTGAGTAGGGGTTCATCATGATCATCCCTATCATGACATCTGTGATGTCTTCGTGGTGGTTCCCTACTCTCTCTATGTCTTTGCCCTTGTCCTAACTCCTCTCGACCTTCCTGTCGAGGTCTTTCACCTTCTTTACTTTTATCCTCCCCTTTATTCTCACAATGGTTGCACCCAGATGTGGAAGGAGAGTGTGAATGGTGAGATGAAGAAGAAGAGGAAGGGGATCCATCACCATGGCGATGTTTCTTACCTTCTCTTCGACTGCTTCGGCCCCGATCGTTGTGACTATCTAAGTGTCTGTCCTTAGTGTGAGTGGTTGTTCCTACTGTGAACAGTTGGTGCTCACGGGAATCAGAGCCCGTAGCATGTACAGCTGATCAAAGGCCCTGATGCCTAACCTCTTCACCATTGTGAGGAGGAGGAACATCATTTTCTAAGAAACCCATTGTGGGGGGTTCTTCGTCTCCTATTTCACTAAGGACATGGGGGACCTTGCCCTTCAATAATGAATGTTGGCTCTCCTATCTTTCGTCCCGAATACATTGGGCATTTGTGGGATGATAATCCCTTGTGTCAAAGTTATCCAGAATGTATTCTGCAAATAGTTCTTGCATATCAATCTGTGCTAAGGCACGGAAAAGCATGTTAGGGATTGATCGATTTGGGGGTAACAAAATGTTACCTTGCAAATCTCTCCATTGCAGTTGTTCATCTTGATGGAGAATAAAAGTAAAATCAAGCACATACTCATTGGGATGAGTATATGTCACCTTAGATTGTTTAGGACATGGCTGGTCTAGGTTATGAGTATGATGCTGACTGTCTTTTGTGTTATCCTTAGGTGAGTTAACTTTGTGAGAAGAAGCCATTTTAATGGTGTGCTATTCACCGTTATATATGTTCTTGATTAACGAATTAACCCAAGGGTTCGTTAAGGCTCACAACGATGTGAAAGATTTCCTAATGTTCTAATTGGCGTAAAAACACTTAGTCCCCGGCAATGGTGCCAATGATGAGTGGCAAGGTACCCCTACACTCAACCATACTAAACGAGCGTAGCACACGCGATCTGGTCGAACTCCGCAGACTAAATGCCTAAACGCCGCAAGGAACACTTGGGGTTAATTAATCATTATCTTCCCAAACTTACTTGTTGTTGTCACGGTGTATGGTTAAGTAAGTTCGAGGTATATGATTTTTTTGGTATTTTACAGTTTATCTCCTATGCTAAACGGTGAAGGGTTGAGAGACTAAAACTAATTCTAACTATAGTGCTAGGTCCTAGTGTCAGCATCCATTCCCACTTGCTATACACACCCTAAACTGTGCAACTGTGGCTACCAAACGCTAATCGTTACTAGGATTACCACACGTAACACATGTGCTGGAAGCGGTCGTACTGAGGCACCTAACTAACCTAAGTGTGACAAGCAGCCGATTCCTTAACTAGCCGAACACGTCCGTAGATGCTCGTAATCAAGTCGTACTTGTCCCACATTCTAGGAGGAAAGGGTGAGAGAATCTAATCGCGATGAGTAGCCGATTCCTTGGCTAGCCGTACACGTTCATCAACGCTCGTAACCAAGTCGTACTCATGTTGCGTTACTAGGAAAGTAATAAATAACATTAATTAAACCTATCCATGTACTGTAAGGTTTATCCACAAAGCTCATCTTTATTGCCATACACAACTTGCGTTCAGGTACAAAGCTGCTCGAATAAAGAACCATTCACTTGGGGGATGAAACACCACAAAATTCGGCACTTAGTACTTGTCCGACATCAAAGAAAGACCCTGAGATCCACGGACAACCTTGAATACATGAAATGTCATACATGGCAATCTTGGGGCTTGAAATACTTGATTTTCAGTAAGTATGTTGCGCCAGCGTATATGCCCAAGTTCACACCTACAGCGTATACGCCTGGCACTCTACGGCGTATACACCTGGCACTCCAGCGTGTACGCCCAGGTACTGCCGATGCATACGCTCGATGACAAGATCTCCAATGACAGCATGAAGACAACACCAAAGAGCAAGGATTGAAGCAAGTGGGCATCCTTCGACATATACGACCAGCGTACACGCCCAGCATTCACCAACGTATATGCCCTGCATCCGCCAGCGTATACGCCTGGCACAGCATCTCCACCCAAGTTCACAGGCCCACCTCATTCAACGTATACGCCCAACGTATACGCCTGACAGATGTAATATATTGTATTTTTGTAAAGTGTGTGCACCCGGTCAACGCGCCACGTGTCTCCTAACCCGAGTCTAGCGTAACAACCTGTATATAAACCCCGATTTTCCACTTCACCAGGGTCGGTTGGCAAAATCCCGGAGCATACCAGAGAACATTTATGCTGCGCACAAGAGCTAAAACCCTCTTACGCTGGAGAGCCCTGTACACCGTACACATAATCTCTACGCTCCGCCTACCTTGCGAACCAGCCGAGACATTCCTGCATACACCGGGGCTTTTCGTCTGCCTTGTGTTCCCTCACGACTGCATTAGATCGGCGCACTGTACTTTGACTCTGTAATACCATTGTTTACATTTGATACATAAGATTTTTTACAGTTTTACGTCAACTTGGCACACGCATTCTGTTTATGCCCGTTCACGCTCATGCTCTGTTCGCATTTGTTTTACACCGTTTATGCTTTGTTTATGCTCGCTACATCGTTTACGCATAACCCAACGTATAGCACTTTGTGTACGCACGGAGAAATCCTTGTCTGATCCGCGTGCGGACCACCCAAGGTACTCTGCCTTCGTGCATTCCAGCTTGCCCTCAGGCGAAGGCAGGGTCTTCTGTTCTCGTCCTGCGATCCCACGATCTCTGTTTTCCCTCCAGCTGGAGATCGACGATTTCAGGCGGTACAGAAATTGGTGCTAGAAGGAGGGCCTCCTAAAACCCTTACCTGCAAACTCCCAGCATTTACGCTGTCAACTCCAAGCTACTCCCTGCTCAAACCCTCCCAGTGTTTACGCTGCCCAATATAAAACCCCAGCCTGCGACTGTCCAGCGTCTACGCTGTACAGTGTTTATGCTCTTAAAAGCTTACTGGCTCCTACGCTGCCTCGTTTTACGCCAGCTCCTGTTTGACGCTACAACCTCTTTTACCGTCTCCTATTTTACGGTGAGCCTGTTATACGCTGTGAATTGTTTACACTACGACTTGTATTACGCTGAGCCTTATTTTACTCTGCAACTCGTTTTACACTCTTGTGTTACGCCGATTACTTGTTCTACGCTGCAACCTCTTGTACGCTCTCCTATTTTACGCTGCCACGTAGTTGACACTGTTCTCTTTTACACCGTGACCCATCTTACGCTGTATACGCTCCCTAGCATCTACGCTGATCATATACGTTGTATACACTGTCACTATACACTCTCCATTGAAGCGTATACGCTGCACGCTACACAACACTAACTGCGCATCTCCCAACCGATTCATATCCGTGACATATCATCATGAATCCCGCAAACAACACTACTGCCACCACTCAAACCACCGCCATCATGGACATCACAACCATCCAACAACCTGTCGCACAGCACCCGAGAGTGCAACCTACAGCGGGGTCCTGCCGATCCCTACGGCTATAGGAGAGAGATCCAGCCTCCAACATCATCACCCAGGATCAGTATAATTTTATATGTATTAAAATACAAGCTAGCTTGGCTGTTGACTAAGCTGAAATGGAAGTGAAAAGGCAATTCGAACTCTTCTACAGGGGAGGACACGAGTTTACCCCTTCCCCATATGATGTAATCCCAGTTCCAGAGCAGTATTCGGAGCTCGTCACACAACTCCTCCTACAAAGGAGCCACACGTTGGATCGGTATGTGCTAGAACCCCAACCAAAAGAAGAGGATGACTTCGCCGCTCAATCTGAGCACGAGGACTCCTACCACACTCTTAGCCAGCAAGCACAGGCTAACCCCATTTTTCACCCAGAAACAGGGGAAATCCTGCCCCTCCAGCATCTTAGGTTCGCCCAGGCTCAAGAACCACCACCTGAAACATCAACGCTAGTGCATATCCCTCCTCCAAGTGACTCCCAACCTAACACTTTCCCTCTCGCAGTCATCCCTACTACAGCTGCGGGCTCATCCTCGCAAGCACCGCCCCCTCTAGCTAACGTGGGAGTGACATTCCCACTCTGAGTGATAGGGATGCCACACGTCATCCCAGCCTCCACATCCACTCATTACATCTTGCACATCCAAGCGCATGTAGGCCCCTCAACGGCCGTAACCCAAGAGAGAGCCTCTTCGCACAACGTGGCCGGGCAATGGCCAACGATGGGTATGCCGTCACACTAGCCTTCTCACCCCCACGTGCCACCCCACACGATTCCACTAGTTATTTTTCCCTAGGTACAGCCCCAGCCGCAACAAACGCAACCTTTCCCATACAACGTGCCATCCTCAGTGAAACCCACGGTAAACTTTCCACAAGCACAACTACCGATCGCCCAACTTTCGACCTTTCAACCCACAACTCAACAGTCTAACTTATACACAGCCCCACACCCCCAGCCCGTTGCTTCACCGAGTGCCCAAGATTGGGCGGATGCCAAGAAATTGATGCAGGAATTGACAGACGAGGTAAAATGCCTCAAAACAACCACCAACGGGGAGTTGAAGGTAATAGATTTCTACAACGATGACCCCATCAGCTCCTCTGTCCCACCCTTGACCTTACCCAAAGGCGTCTCTTTACCCACACTAACCAAGTATAATGGGGAGACGGATCCCAACGCCCACCTCATAACATTTCGATTGGAATCCACGCTCCTCTAGGCATGGCCTCATTCCATTCTCCGAGTGTTCCCCATGTCCCTCGCAGGGAGAGCACTCGACTGGTACCGCGGCCTGCCGAGGAATTCCATCTTCTCCTTAGAAGATTTATTACGCCAGTTTGTGACCAGGTTCAAGTACAACTTGAAACCCGAGGCCACGTTGGACAATCTCATATAGGTCAAGCAAGCACCGCTTGAACTTGTGCAGAAGTTCATTCAGAGGTGGAGCGCTGCCCTCAATGAATTATATGAGCCAATCTCCCTGACCTACCTACTTACAATTCTAAAAGGGGTTGTTAATGACTTCTTTAAATCTAAGCTGTACTACCTTAAAGCATGTGATCTTAACCAGGCATTTGTGCAAATCAAAAACATAGAGGAAGCGGCTCAAAATAGCCATGACCCGGCATACTTGGCCTTCAAAAATTAACATACTAAAAAGGATAAAGAGAAGGCCAAGAAAAATAGAACAGCGATAGTAGGAGCCCAACAAGCGAACATCACACACCAACAAAAACCACCCACAACCCCTACTAACTACTATAAACCCGCTACCACAACAGCCCTGGAGTCATCATCATCACAGAACCCAACAAACCGTACGCGTAATTTCGAGAGAAAAGAACCCTCTCAATACACGCCTCTGCCAATGAAACCATCCCAGCTCTTTGATCAGCTCCTGAATGCTGGGCTAATGAAACATAAGCAGTTATCCCCTGCAGCCATCCAAAGACATGACCGGTTCTGCCAACTCGTACAGAACCAAAACTTAGCAATGCCGGATGAGCCGGCCGTACCCAAAGGCTTTAGGATGGATCGTTTCTACGACTACCATCAATGCAATGGGCATAGAACAGATTACTGCTTCATCCTGAGGTAGGATATCCAGCAGATGATCGATGACGGCCAAATTACTTTTGATGAGGCTAACCCGGTCCAGCCGCAGAACCAGGCTATGGGGGTGTATAAGGATCCCTTGAACACCAAAGAGGCCCCGTACGTGATTAACACGATCTATTTCAATGATGATTCCGAGGCACGTAACATCAACACCATCTACCCCCAACATAAACAGGAAACACCTAATAGACCATTCGTAGTGCAGATTCCTCCCGCTGTGTCCGCCCCCACACCTCAACCACCACGTGCCCCTCAGTAGCCCTATGTCATCCGTATACCTTCAGCCGTACCTACATCCTCAAAGCCACCAACCCCTCACACTCGGCCTGCCCCTTTCATAGTCCAAGTACCACCAGCCATCGCAACAGCGGAGGCCCAACCTCCACTGAAACCAACTCCGTACATCGTTAGGACACCCGAAAGTCCTGACGATTGTCAAACCTCCACCACACAGGTGCAGGGCGAACCTCGCCCCTACGTCATTAGGGTCCCTAGCCAGCCTTCGGCTTAAACGCCTCCCACTGACCAATCGCAATCCCACCCGTCTCCATATGTGGTGCGCATCCCAAGGCAATCTGAGGCTCCGAGACCAGCTCCACCCCCACACCACACGTGAGAACGCTTAGCTGATAGGCTTACGCGTGAACGCTTGGAGAAAGAGTGCCAACAGTTGGCTCTGGGGCCCCCCAAGCCCACTCCACTTAATTTCATACCCATGTCGCCAACTAACAATCAATCAAACTTAGGAAATTAGGGTGAACTGTCAAAACAATATGAACCATCTAAAACTATGGCACAGAGCAAGAATGATAGGCCACTAAAACACGAAATAAAGCTGTTGGGCCCAATGGACCCAGTCATTGCTGACAAGAGCATTCCTAACAGTAGAGATTTCGAAATGGCCTTGACGCAAGTCACCCAAGCGCTGAAGCAAAAGAACACTTCTTTAAGCTTGTATGACTTGGTTTTGACATCCCAAACTCATCGGGAAGCCCTCATACGCATGCTAACGTCCATCCCGATCAGTGAGGATTTGCCCCCAAGCGAACCTGCCATTCATGCTGTCATGTACTCATCTCACAGGGTCATTCCGAAACCTTTAAGCTTCCAGGATGACAACATCAAAGTGGACAGGAACACAGGGGAAATAACAACAGTCCCCATGTTCATAACAATACATATAAACCAATTCAAAATACATAGAGTCGATGTAGACGATGGGGCAGCCACAAACATTGTACCATATCCTATCATTGAACAACTAGGGCTTATCGACTTAATTAAACTAACCACAACAACATGTTTAAGGTCATTCAGCGGGTCACATGTAGTGGTCAAAGGCACGATAACCTTAGATTTCGTAGCGGGAGACCAGTTCCCCACATCCGCTAACTTCCTAGTTGTCGATGAAATGCCAGGATTCAACCTAATATTCGGAAGAACCTGGTTGGCCCAACTGAGAGCTGTTTCATCCCTTATACATCAGGAGATTCACCTACCCTATGAGGGCAGTGAAATCGTCATACATGGGGAAATGGTCACTCCAATTATTTCATCGCACACAGACAGGGACCAAGGCTCCGAAGTTGAACTTGCCAAGCCTAGTCAAAATGACGCAAACAAACCACAAATGGTGGGTGGTAAACCTTTGAACATGGGACAAGAGCCTCCTAAAACTGAAACACCTGCATCTAACACTCTACGCACATCGCCTCATGAAGAAAGCAACACGAAAACAATGACAGACACCGAAGCACCTGAAAATACTGACACCGAAAACATTCTATCGGACGTCTCCTGGACTAAATTTCCATTCAACGTGATCAGCGAAGGAGACGTAGAATACAAAATCGTACCGGCTAATACACCCCCTAACATAAAAATAAAGAAAATCAAAAAATAATTAAAATAAAACTACATTTCGTCTGAAATGACGTTAAACTATATGTAGTCCGAAATGATATTAAACTACGATAAAACCCAAAAACACAAAGAAATAATAATATAATAAACAACAAAAGGAAAAATTTAACAACACTCCTTGTCCGGAAAGATGTTAAACTATCATGTCCGCAATGACATAAAACTAGCCACGATCAGAAATGGTCGGTCCACCAAAAAACTTATCCACCTTACCCAAAATATTGCTCGTTTACAATAGGGCCCGAAATGACCTTAAACTACGCATGGTGGCCCGAAATGGCTTTAAACTAGTGCGTACTTTGTTTTTCTTTTCACATGTCATTTATGGTTACCTTAGTACGTTACGCTTTAAACAAAGAAGTAAAACTCAAAACATTTTACATTATCGTGTCGTGTGCGCAATCAAACTCAAAA
Source organism: Gnetum montanum (assembly GCA_015680685.1). Classification (NCBI taxonomy): domain Eukaryota; kingdom Viridiplantae; phylum Streptophyta; class Gnetopsida; order Gnetales; family Gnetaceae; genus Gnetum; species Gnetum montanum. The sequence goes on from MNCI01018690.1 coordinate 125,890, forward strand.
CAAGCCAAAACATTCTACATTGCTATGTCATGTTTACAATTAAATTCAAAATCAACAAAAAAAATTTCTACATACAACATTATGAAATTACAAGTTCCACCTCTTTTCGTTCGTTTTAGAATTTTCAAGTTACAGTTCCCGTATAAATCTGACTCAAAGACAAAACAACAAAAAACTTAAAAATTAAAATGCTAAAGATTTGAGGCGGGAGCGTCGCCTTCTCCAGAGCCACTAACGTCAAGGGCCCCTGCTCCACTGGGGCCCGCCTCTCGGGCTTCATCAACACCTTCGTCCTGAAGACACCAAAAAAAAATAATAAGAATGAGTGAGTGTTAAAATTTTAAACACTATCCAATAAATTAACTTCATAAGGGCAAAATGCTCACCATAGGGGATCCCCCTAGACTGAATTCAAGCCGACGAAGGATTTCTTCCTCTGAAACGCTAGCCCAATCTGTCCCATCCAGGCCCAAGTCAACATCTGCCAAAGCCTTGCCTTTGTCAACGGCCGACCAAGTAGGATGTTTCAGAGGGAACTCACCCACTGACACCTCCCCAGAAGTAGTTGTGATCACCCTTGTAGGTGATTCCATTTCCACAGTTGTGTTCTGGGCAAAAGTATCGAATGCCGAACGCAAACCCAAACCCTCCACAAACATCTCTAACTGGAGCTTTTCAATAGACACCTCCTTTAACGACTTCTTGTACTGATGTTTATGGTTTTTCTCATCCTGATCCCATTTACGAACCTTGGAAGCAAAAGCCTTCCAATCTTGACACTTGAGGTTCAGGAGATCAATTTGGGCTTTGTGCTCCACCATCCTCTGAGTCAGCGATGCATGACGATTCAGTAAGTTCCAATACCTAGTGTATGTGACCTCGAACGTTCGCCAAGAGCGATCTCCGCTTAGTCTGGCAGCGGCGAACTCATACCGAGCTTTCAGATCATCACGTTCCTCTAACAATTCAGAGACTTCCTTCTCTTTTGCCTGTATTTGTAGCCACAACTGTTCAATGGAACGCCTGCAAGTCCATAATGACTTGGCATTGTGTGCAAGGCTTTCTAAAACTCCCTCATAAATAGGCCTTGGCACCTGCTCTACTTCAGGGGAGAGTGTGGTTAGGCTTTCCATGCTAATGCTTTCTGAGGGATCCCATCTCAGTTTAGCACCTACCCACGTGAAAAATACAAATGTTAAAACTATACAAACAAGATGTGAAGCTCCAAATCTTTAAGTAATGTATACCTATGTCAAGGTGGGCTTCTTGGATCCATTCAAAGACTTCCTCCACGATGCCAGCCACAAACTCCATCTTACTTGGCATTTCTAACCAAATAAGTGGCTCACAGGTACGGGAAGAACTAACCTCAGCAGTCCTCTTAGGGGGAACCGTCTTCATGGGTACGTCCAACCGTACCGTCCTGGTCTCACTACCTTCATCTGAAAAGCATAAAACGCGAAAATAAAAGACCATCGAAGCAATAACTGATTCAGCAAATAAAAACAAACTAAAAGCAAAAACGTACCATGATCCTTATCACCCTCTGGTGGATTGCCCAAATCCAAATCACCCTTAAGGAAGCTACTGAACACTTGGTTGATAGCGTCCTGGTCGTCTAACGGTTCAGTTTCAGTAGTCTTCTCTGTTAACTGCTACGTTCCTCCGCCTTGGCTTTTCTCTGGACTTTCCTCCCCATTGTTTTTCTCTGTATTCGTCTCCTCCTCCTCTGTGATAGTCTCCAAAACCTGCTTCCTCACTTTTTCAAGTCAAAAAACAGCAACAATACGTAAGCAATTGGAGTAAAAATTAATAAACAAACGAAGACGATAAAATAATAAGCGGGTGAGCCTCACTTACCAGGCATCTTGAAGTGTATGCGCTTCACACATGGTTGGCTGACATCGGCAACCTCCTCCGTCGAACGGTCGGGCCTTTTCAACTTTGACTTGGCTCGGCCGATGGTTTCCTTGATAACCCGTTCGGCCCTTCTAGCAGTGTAAGGCACCTCGTATGGCTCCAACCCCAAACTGTCACGCGTGTGGATTGAACCGCCAAATGATCCCCCTGTGGTAATAGAAGTGGATTCATCGATGCCTTCAGGTGCATCTTGGGATTTGGTTGTGTCATACAGGTGATTGATCCACGGGCGGGATAATTGACCCTGATCCCACAGGACAAACTTGTTATCTGCGCGAACTACCAGGAACTCGGCAAAACGGCGAAGGTAACCGGCAAAGAATGCAAAGGTGAAATGGGATTGCGCCTTGACATTCAAACGCAATCGCACTATTTCCTTGTGCATGCTCGACAATAAGAATCGTGCCCAGTTATACCACATGCCTGTTTCCAAAACAGTTCGCATGACACGAACAGCCTCAACCCCAAGGCACCTCACCTGGGAAAGCATTTTGGGGAATACCCGTGCTCTGAACAGGGGATATAGTTCGTTCACTTCCACAACCTTCGCCTTCCCCTGCATCGGAAATCCCTTGGCACCCTTAGCCATGCATAGCCAATCCTCCAACTCCCAAATCGTCTGGAGCTCTTTATGAGCTCTGTCTAATACTACATTCAGGCCATCCGTCGACACGCCAAATAAGTTCGAAAAGAACTTGAGCAATAGACGGAAAACTACCTTCACTCCCTTGATCCGGGTGCTGTAGTATGAGACAGACTCATTGAAGGAGTCTACTATCCTGATCATCTCCCCGATGGAAACATCAGGACTTGGGGTCATAAAAAGCTCCATGAGCCCAGCATCATCTAGGCAACGAGCGAGGGACGGAGGATCACGGTTTCGTAACCACTTCTGGGCCTTTGCCACCCCTCCAAAATTCATCGACAAAGTCGTCTCGGTTCGCCCAGTGGTCACCGGATCCTCACCAGAAGGTACATCAACTGTAAAAGCAAAGTAAAGTGGTCGTATCAGCGTAAATCAAAACAATTGAACAAACCCACTAACACATCTAGGAAATGTTATCCTTTACCATTAGTGGAAGATCTAGACGTGCTACCAAGATCACGAGAGAAAACTGGCCCGTTAAAAGTTCAGTCTTCATGAAGCCACCCACGAGCCTTGCACATCGCAAATGCTCTTTAGAACTGCTTGTGAAAGTGGACCATCGAACCCTTCGTTTGCCTCAGCACAGTCCCACGAAGGGTGGGGCCCATCATAAATGCTTCCAGAGCAGTGTGAGCAAGGGCTAATCCTTCATCTTCAATCAGTGTCCCATCCAGGTGGGTCTTCGGCTTGTAAGCAAATATGGGTCATAACAAGAAACGAGCACTGAACAACGAAAGGAAACAGTAAACTGAAACATGGCTACCTAGCCACTCGATACACCATGCCGGGAGGGTTCTGGAATAATGTATGTGCACGGGCAACTATGAATAACGTATTGTTGAGATAATCCAACCTTCGTGGCAACAGTGCCCACACGTGCGTTAATGGGCGTGTGGCCCGGGGCCCGCACAGCAGCATCTCTTCAAGCACGCTCCGTGCAGTCACCTCATCAAAGTTTGACCAGATAGCCACCTTGAAATTGTCCAATAGGAAGGACAAAAATCCACACGTGCCTCCCCTAAACCAAACCCCATTTTCATCCACAGTTAGGTCCGGGGAAACCTCCCCATCCTCAACAGGGCCAACCCATGTCAATACCCTGATGAGTTCAACGACAATGAGGAAGCATTTACTGTCCCTGCAACCAATCGCGATGTCACTATAAAACGAAAGTTTGTATCATAAATCGGCAAAATTCAAAAATCAACTAACTCTTTACGCTCAGCGTATACGCTGCACACAGAGTGTATACGCCGGCCAAACTATCAACACTTAGCGTAAAAAACGTAATTTACGCTCAGCGTATACGCTGCACACAGAGCATATACGCCGACCAACACTTAGCATAAAAAACGCAATTTAACTCAGCGTATACGCTACCCAATTCAGCGTCTACGCTGACAGCGATTTGTTTTACGCTGTCGCCTGAGCTCCCCACGAACAGCGTATACGCTGAACAAACCCTTAGCGTATACACCGTGCAAGAAACACAACTTACGCTGATGACAAACACGCTGACAAGCTTCCATGCATAAAGAGCTCATGACACCGTGGCATGCGCTAACATAATAACGCAGAAAAATGCTTATGCTAGTAAAACTGATAATGCCATCTACGCTTCACAGTTCGCTCGGCGTATACGCCGAAAACCCTTATGATGAAAACCTTCTACGCTCGGCGTATACGCCGAGACTGTCTACGCTACAAACAAAAGATAGCACAGAAACAACAACAGAGGCAAGGATCGGAGCCTACCTGTGGGACGTCACAGGCCACGACGGGATCTTTGGCTTGGGCAGGCCGTGTAGCATGGCTTCCATCTCCTCCGCGAAGGTCAAATCGGGACCCTTCCTTCCCTGGCCCTCCACTTCCTTCCCCTTGCCCATCTCGGATTGTCTACGTTGTCAATGTAAGTTTACGTTGAGCAACTATCTACGCTGGCACTTGCAGGTCCACTCTTCGGCGTCTACGCTGGGGTTTAATCTTCAGCATCTACGCTAGGGTCTCTCGTCGGCGTCTACGCTAAGAGGCAGGTTTACGCTTACGCTTACGCTTTAGCAGGTTGCACTCTATCGCTTAAGCTGTCACTTTCAAAGTAAGAAACAAATGAACCACCTTTTCCTTTATATAGCGCCCCGATGACGCTGACACTGACGCTATCGCCGCTTACGCCGCCATTGCTCCGTTTTTTGCCTTTTTTAGCTTTTTGCTTATTTTTCGCCAAAATTTGCTCAAAAGATATAAAAATTAACTAAAAAATTAATTAAAAATAGAGATTATCGCATCCTAGTTTCTCCATGGACCCATGTTACATGTTTACGCTGGTTTAAATCATCATTATGGCCCGATACGGCCTTAAACTGTCATTTCCCCCATCCGATGATGGCCCGGTACGGCCTTAAACTGCCACTCATGGCCCGGTAAGGCATTAAACTTCCATGCATCTTGGTGTGACGATAATCCACCATTATACATGTCCACATAGTTTAAAATCACTAAAAGACATAGAACAATCCCCCTTCTTATGCAGCTCTCGGTTTATTGGCAGGAGCAAGCTCAATGGACTACCAACATTCAATCACACCATTAACCATGGATGGACCATACGGCAACATCACGCGGGACATTAACATACATTTCATCAATGCAAGTCCACCAACGGACGACATGGTTATAGCCTCAACACAGCCAACAATAGACGATTACCAAGTCATGACAAAATTCCTTGACATAGAAGCCGAAAACATCACTGAAGATCCGTTTGTTGAAACCCCCATTACCATGCCTGATGGGGAAATCAAAGTATTAAAATTGAGCACATTACTACAACCGCACTTGGCCGAAGACATCCAAAACGTACTTAGGGAAAACATGAAAGCATGTTCTTGGTCCTATACGGACATGCCCGAGCTAGATCCTAGAATTGTCCAACACAATATTATTCTCGAACCGAAACTGAGACCGGTAAAACAAAAAGCGCGAAAAGTTAGACCTGAGGTGGCGTTGGCAGTTCACAATGAGATCACCAAGCTTTACCAAGCTGGTTTCATTCGGGCCGTTGATTACGCCGAGTGGGTGTCAAACATGGTCATCGTCTCGAAGAAAAACGGAAGCATTCGCTTATGCATCGACTTCCGAGATTTAAATGTAGCAACCATAAAAGATGACTTTCCCCTACCCAGCATCGATCAACTCGTTGACTCGACTACCGAACATGCCTTGCTATCTTTTATGGATGGTTTTTTGGGATACAACCAAATACGCATCAACCCGGAACATTAACTTCGAACAACCTTTATGACCCCATGGGGAACTTTTTGTTACACCATGATGCCCTTTGGTCTCAAGAACGTAGGGGCCACGTATCAAAGAGCCATGACATTTATCTTTAGTGATTACATGTTACGGTCGCTCAACGATTATGTGGATGACATCGTGGTTAAGTCAAAAACGTCCGAACAACATGTACAAGACCTCGACTTAGTCTTAAAGCGTTGTTTAAAGTATGAACTAAGACTTAACCCGAAAAAATGTGTCTTTGGTGTTAAAACAGGAAAAATGCTTGGATTCATAGCCTCTGAGGCAAGGATACGGGTAGACCCCGATAAGGTGAAAGCCATAACAAACCTGAAACCACCAAGCAACCTTACCGAACTCCGAAGTCTACAGGGTAGACTACAATTCATCAGGTGCTTCATAGAAAAATTGACGAACAAACTAAAACCCATGAACCACCTGTTACGTAAAAATGTCCATTTTGAATGGACTCCGCAGTGTCAGGAAGCATTCGAAAACATCAAAACAGCACTTGCCCGACTGCCTATGGTTTACCCGCCCCAAAACAACAAACCGTTTTACATCTACCTTGCCACTTCAAAATCATCCATCACATCTATGCTTTGCCAAAAAAAAGATGACGGAACCGATGTCCCTGTATACTACTTGAGCCATGCCTTAGTTGCCCACGAAAAGAAGTATAACGACATGGAGAAGTCATGTTTAGCTTTGGTCTTCTCTAAGAAAATGGCGACATTACCTCTTCCGTAATCAAGTCTAAATAATTTGTAAGGACAATGTACTAAGAGCTATAACAGGGAACATTTACAAAACGAGTCGAATAGCCCAGTGGAAAGCCATGATAGCCGAATTTGACCTATACTACGTAGCGCAATCATCCGTCAAGGGTCAAGCCGTAGCAGATCAAACGGCCACGTCACCAATGCATGATCAAGCAACCATAGAGCCAGAATTCCCAGATGAGAACTTCAATACCATAGACATAGTGCCCCAAGATTATGATGCCATTCTAAACTTTGATGGAGCATCCACCTCTTGAGGAGGAAGTGCGGCCGCCGTCATCACCTATCCCTCCAGGGAGATCCAACCCTTTGCCTATCATTTCAACTTTCACTGTACTAACAACATAGCAGAGTATGAAGGTCTCCTTAGAGGTCTCGTGGCAGCACTGGCTTTGGACATCACACGGCTTATAGTCAGAGGGGATTCACAATTGGTCGTAAACGAAGTTACAGATATTTACACGTGTAAAGCCCAACACTTACAACCATACTATGACTTGGCAAAACACCTAATGAGGCAGTTTGAAAACATTGATGTGCAACACGTCTCTCGAAACGATAACACCATTGTAGACGCATTAGCCACATTAGCGCTAAATATATCGCCCAACATGTTCCATGCCCTACCAAGCTCCGTAATCAACTGTACCGAACCGATAACTGATACCCCCGACACATTGCCAATTGCATCTGTTAGTACAACACACACGGTGGAATGGTATGATGACATAAAAGAGTACATTCTACATGGCGAAACACCACAACATCTAACGCATGCACAGAAAGATGCAGTGCGGAAACGTTCTAGGCAATACACACTTGTAGGGGACGCACTATGTCGTCGATCCTACGAAGGCATATTGCTAACATGCATTAGTAGCACTAATGCCCAAACAATAGTTGAACAGATACATGAGGGACTATGCGGAGGACACATAGCACCAAAAGCCATGGCCACAAAAATAAGACGATTAGGCTATTATTAGCTGCATATGGAATATGACTGTCTCTCCAAGGTTAAAACATGCGACACTTGCCAAAAGCATAGTAACCTAATCCATGTCCCACCGAACGAGTTGCACATGGTGCAAATCACGTGGCCCTTCCAAAAATGGGGTTTGGACCTCATCGGCCCAATAAAACTCTCCTCCTCTGAAGGGCACAGTTTCATCATAACCGCTACTGAATATTTCACAAAGTGGGTAGAAGCTGTTCCCCTTCGAAAAACCACATCTAAACACGTGTGCAATTTCATCCTCAAAAACATAGTAACCCATTTTGGCATTCCCACGACAATCATCACAATTTAGCAGTGCCGAAACAAAAACTTTTTGTGACAGTCTGGGGATCAAACACTCGTTTTCCTCCCCTTACTATCCTTAGAGCAATGGGCAAGCAGAAGCAACAAATAAGACGATCATTACAATACTTAAGAAAATGCTAACCTAGAGCAAAAGGAAATGGCATGAGCAATTAATGTATGCATTATGGGCATACCACACTACACACCGAATGTCAACAGGTAAAACACCATATAGTCTTGTTTACGGTTCAGAAGCTGTTTTACCTCTGGAATTACAGGTACCATCGTTAAGGATCACACTCTCCGGACTCCTCGACGATGGACAAAACAATGAGCTACGTATCATTAACCTCGACTCGATGGAAGAGGAATGCGTACGCGTGCTTGACTAGATCGAATGGAATCAAAAGCAACAACGACGGTGACATCGGCATGACATCAACAAGCGCCCAATCAACGAAGGCGACCTCATGCTGAAGGCTGTTCGAGAACACCCGAACAAATTCTCAGCCAACTGGGAAGGGCCTTACGTGGTCATCAAAGCATTTGACAATGGTGAATTCAAGCTAGCCGACATGGAAGGGAACGAGCTTGCCAATCCAACCAATCACTTGTATCTAAAGCTGTTCTACGTTTGAGTACAAGTTCAGGTACGTGTAAGTCCTGGAATCATGATGATAAACTGATACCATAGAATAGTCTTGGATTATGACTAAAAACTAATAGCACAACGTCCGCAAGGACAATAAACTAGCATTCGTCCGGCATGACAGTAAACTGCCACTGTCACAACCATCAAAGCCCGCTAGGACTATAAACTAGCTAGCCTCTTCACAGTCCGCTAAGACTAAAAACTGGCAATGTGACATCCGCCACGATGCTAAAAAAGCAATGTCCAACGGGTTATGACATAAAAATAACCCATGATAGTCCGCTAAGACTATAAACTGGCAAGTTCACATCCGGCACGTCAATCCGTCACCTTGATCATCCATCAGCTTCACTGCATCGCTCGCCATCAATCACCCTTATCAATACTGCTGTCATCTACATACAGTGCCTGCCATCCTTCAACACCTCTGTGCCATCAGCCACCATGTAAGTCTAAGCTCGTCTATTCACTCACGGTTTTCTTGTCTCCTTGGCATTACGTTTGCAGGATGACACCCAGAAATTTCATACAAAGATGCACTTCGTCATAAGCAGCAAGATAAGACAATGCTCGTAGCATACCTGGCAGGACTAAATCAAACCATTCACTAGTACATCCCCATTCATCGACAAAATTCCCTATCCATTCGCTAACACACTTTATCCCGACATCCCCTTAACACACCCGATACATTTAAAACACTGTACCACTTTAAAGCAGCTGCAACACGCAGCACAGCACCTGCGCATGAGTACAAAGGCAGAGCAAAGTTTTCCTCCAAAAAAAAAACCAAGACACTGGGCACTTCTCATATAAGCCCTAGGCGGGAAGGCAGTCGTCTCAAAACCAAGCACTCATGTCCAAAATGGTCAAGGAGCATCCTGTTGCATGGCTTTGGCTCCCCGCCAACAGGTTCCCCTGAACACTAAACATGGGCCCTGTTCTCCCAAAGAATGTAACACATCCTCCCGTGGCTTTGGCCCCATCAATAGGTTCTCTTGAAAACTAACCGAGGGTCCTGTTCCGCCAAGGGACGCACATTGCATGTCTGAACTCTGAGTCTGCTAAAACATTGGCTATTGGCAAGGATCAGCATGCCACATACCCAAGCATCCCCTGTCCACGGCACAATTCCTTGGGCAGTCACCAATCCTCACGATCTCTATCCTCCTACCAGCTACAAATGTCACTTTCCTGATCCCATGTACTACTGAACACGGTGCGATGACGTCTCGTCGAGTGGCAGCGGGCAACGTCTTTATCAAGTTATTTGTGGTGTTTTGCACTTCTTTGTCGGTGCTTCTCAGGTCGATTCCTCCAAGCGTCAACAAAGAGGGGCCAATGAAACACCACAAAATTCGGTGCTTAGTACTTGTTCAACACCAAAGAAAGACCCTGAGACCCACGGATGACCTCGACTACATGAAATGTCATACATTGCAATCTTGGGGCTTGAAATACTTGATTTTCACCAAGTATGTTGCGCCAGTGTATACGCCCAAGTTCACACCTACAGCGTATACGCCTGGCACTCTACGGCGTATACGCCCGGCACTCCAACGTGTACGCTCAGGTATTGCCGATGCATATGCTCGATGACAAGATCTCCAATGACAGCATGAAGACAACACCAAAGAGCAAGGATTGAAGCAAGTGGGCATCCTTCGGCATATACGACCAGCGTACACACCCAGCATTCACCAGCGCATACGCCCTGCATCTACCAGCGTATACGCCCAGCACAGCATCTCCACCCAAGTTCACAGGCCCGCCTCATTCAGCGTATACGCCCGCCTCACACGACGTATACGCCCAGCGTATACGCCCGACAGATGTAATATATTGTATTTTTGTAAAGTGTGTGCACCCGGTCAACGCGCCACGTGTCTCCTAACCCGAGTCTAGCGTAACAACCTGTATATAAACCCCGATTTCCCACTTCACCCGGGTCGGTTGGCAAAATCCCGGAGCATACTTGAGAACATTTACGCTGCGCACAAGAGCTAAAACCCTCTTACGCTGGAGAGCCCTGTACGCCATACACACAGTCTCTACGCTCCGCCTGCCTTACGAACCAGCCGAGTCATTCCTGCATACGCCGGGGCTTTTCGTCCGCCTTGTGTTCCCTCACGATTGCGTTAGACCAGTGCACTGTACTTTGACTCTGTAATACCATTGTTTACATTTGATACATAAGATTGTTTATAGTTTTACGTCAACTTGGCACAGGCATTCTGTTTACGCCCGTTCACGCTCACACTCTGTTTGCATCTGTTTTACACCGTTTACGCTTTGTTTACGCTCGCTACATCGTTTACGCATAACCCAGCGTATAGCACTTTGCGTACGTGCGGGGAAATCCTTGTCGGATCCGTGTGGGGACCACCCAAGGTACTCTGCCTTCGTGCATTCCAGCTCTCCCTCAGGCGAAGGCAGGGTCTTCTGTTCTCGTCTTGCGATCCCACAGTCTCTGTTTTCCCTCCAGCCAGAGACCGACGATTTCAGGCGGTACAGGGGACTCCTACTGCGGGCACATGGAAAATATTCTATCTCTGGGGTGATCAATCCACCAGAGCTTCGCTACTTCTAGCCTAGGATGACAAATGAGGGGAGTGCCGCCTCTTATTTATAGATTTGGTGGCGGACCGCGATATCGCGTACGCAATATCACAGGGGATGCGATATCGCATACACGATATCGCGGCTTGTGCAATTCGCGTCTCATCAACAAGGATAATGTAAACCTTATTCTTAATATATAGTTGCTACCAACAAGGATACTGTAAACCTTAATCTTAATATATAGTTGCTACCAACAAGGATACTGTAAACCTTAATCTTAATATATAGTTGCTACCAACAAGGATAATGTAAACCTTAATTTTAATATGGAAAACTTGAGTGTTAAGCCATGTGGGTGACTAATGAATCCCCAAATCAACAAGGTATGACAACATTACTTTATTTTTTTAGTTTCACAAAATCAACAAGGTATGGCAACATTACTTTATTTTTTTAGCCTCACAAAATCAACAAGGTATGGCAACATTACTTTATTTTTTTAGCTTCAATGAGTTGCTTCTTCACTTTCCTTTTTATTTTGAAGAGGGTTGAAAACTTTAATTTTAAAATTATGGCTTCAAGGTTGCAACAAAGGCCTCTCTTGCTCATAACCTCATATATTAATTAAGAATAATAAAAAAATGAAAAAAATTTAATAAAAACAATTAATAACTAAAAAATCACTCTTCCCTCTATTTCTCTACCACCTACTCAATTTAATTTTTCCCTCTTGCTCAAGTTTGACTCAATTTAATTTTGCCCTCTTGCTCAAGTTTGCTCTATTTTGTTTATTCATAACATTTTTGCGATTTTTAATTATCTTCATCTAATAGTGACATCTTCTTTAAAATCATCTTAGTATATATATAAGCTAATTAACGTAGTGACAACCAACCCCCATAGAACTCGTAAGGCACAAACATAAAACACGTATGATCTATCCACATATTATCACTAGGCAAGGTTGCCCTCTCGCTCCTTATCTCTTCATCGTAGCGGCTGATTTTCTTTGTCATCAAATCAGCTTGGATATTCAAAACAATGTTTTATTTGGGGTTCCTCTATCTTCTCCTCATCATCAGCTCCTCAATATGCATTTCGCTGATGACTCATTTTTCCTTATTCAAAACAATGCAGATAATGTGCAGCGTCTCTTGTCTCGAGTAGAGCAATATTGCTCCCTCTCGGGATCTGTCATAAATTGGCAAAAATCTTCTGTTTATAGCTTCACCAATAACTACAGGCATTTGCCCAATTATAGTTGGAAGCGTACTCAAGATCATGAGATCATTAAGCTCTTGGGAATTCCCTTTCGCTTTAGAGGTCCAACGTCCGAGCTCTGGGACCAAGTAATTGCTCGAATTCATAGAAAAATGGAAAAATGGAAAACCAAACCCCTCACCCTTGCCGGAAGGTATCTAATTTGTAAGTCTATCTGTGCCTCTACCCATGTTTATTACTCGTCATGTTGGGCCCCTTCCCATGCTTCTTATCAAAAGCTTGAACGTTTATTTCGAGACTTCATGTGGGCATCTAAGGACTCTCAAAAAGGCTTTCATCGTGTAGCCTGGAATATTGTAACTCTTCCTAAGAACAAAGGCGGATTGGGCCTTTTGAACTCCTTTAAGCAAGGTCTCACCCTTGTCGCTAAGTGGTTGATTCAGCACTTAGATGCCTCCAATATTATTGGGAATCTCCTTCAGTTAAGGCTTCGACAAGCATTTCCTAAGAATAGGTCTATCTGGAAGGGTATCCACCCTGTTAATTGGATCCTTTCTCCTCACGACATTATCATTCCTGGAACACATGTTTTCAAAAGCATTTGGAAGGCTTGGCAAGTCTTACATTCTCATGTGAATTGGAAGAATATCCATATCAATCCTACTCTTCTTTCTAAGATTTGCCCTTGGTGGCTGCCCCTATGTCCTACTCCTCTAGCCACCTCAAATGCCAGGGTAGCCACCATCTGGTTTCAAAAAGGAGTTGTTTCCCTTAGCTGTCTTCGTCTCACCAATCAGTGGATTACTTGGGATACGTTCGAAAACTTATACGGGACTTCCAGAATTATGCACCATTGCCTCAACAGACTTTATCACTTCATTCATCAGAATTTGCATGTGGAAGCTTCGGTTCCTAGTCTCTTCCATGGTCTTCAATGGACTAATGGATCGAACGTTCTTCCCTATAAACCTCATGTGCCCTTTCAATTGTTGCATGATTCCTCTACGATTGTTAACCGTTGCAATCGATCATGGCACAAAGAAGAGTCTGAACAGTTTTGGCTCTCTCTCTTTTCACGAGTATGGCGCCTTCCGACTCTTCCAAAAATCAAGCAATTTCTTTGGTGCCTCTTGCATCAAGGCCTGCCTATCGGCAAACGTCGTGAATACCTTGGGATTTCAAACCCTACCTGCCCTCTCTGTGGAGGTCCTGAAAATTTTGTCCATGTTTTTTGGCATTGCCCCTTCGCTCAGTCTTCATGGGAATGGGTTTCTAAGGTTTTTCCTTTGTGCACATTTTCCCATGAGGATATCTTATTCGGCTTTTTGGACACCCCCTCTTCAGACCTTCTGTTTCTTTGGAAAGTCATTAGGCCCCTCATTCTTTACTTTATATGGAAGCGCAGATGCACTGCTCTTTTCCAGAACACTAATTCGTCCAACTCTAACCATTTAAATATTATGGAAAAATCTCAAATTCTTCGCCTTGTGCATTTCCAAATTTTATCTCATACTTCTACGTTAAAGTTGGATACTAATCAGTTGTTTTTTTGTTTGCAGCCTTGGAGCAGATACACCAACTCGTGCACTCTTTCCAATCCCGATCTGCTACATCGGAATGTGTTATCATCATAATTTTGAGCATTTAGAGCTCCTTGTTGTTCTCCTGATCTTATAAACTCGCAATTCCTAAGGATTCCCAGCATTTGGTAGCTCTTTGGCATGTACTCCCCCCCCCACATATTATCACTACAAGAGCCAAATCTCCAAAACCATCTATCAATAAATAGTAACCCAAAGTCGTAGCATTTTAACGTGAAACAAGTAAGTACCATGAAATTCTTAGCATAAAAATAACTCTGAAGGGTTCATACGATTTGCAATAGTCAGATGGGTCCTTCGAATGTGGCATGGCTGTTATTTGTAACAGCCAAATAACCATAACATATATTATCTGTAATACGCATTGCTGTTTTTCGCTATAGCTTTTAATTAACATAGCATTTAAATGAACGTTTTAAACGCTGCGCACAGCCCTGTAACATACATTGTTTTTAGCTATAGCTTTTAATTTTAATTTTAAATGATAGCATTTAAATGACCATCCTCAACCCTGCGGACAGCCGCATTCAGCTGAAATTAATTTATAAAAGAACGACAAATTACATCATGATTTTCACGGGGCAGCTTTTTCCCTTGTACAGGCTAACAAGTCAAATGACAATGATTAACCTTGGCAACCAAAAACCATAGCATGTAACCAAGACCTCAATAGTGCTTTTTGAGATCGCTTGCCAAGCCTAACTTACATACCCAACATAGCACCAGAACCCAAATAAAGCCAAGCGAGTTACAACTTCTACATTTTCACTCGCATGCACTCGCTACAGAATAGTACTTTTTTAACCAAATAAAGCCAAGCCAGTGACAACTTCTACATTTTCACTCGCATACACTCGCTACAGAATAGTACTTTTTAAACCAAACTTGACAAAAAACGACACAAAAAGGAAATTAAAGCTTCACTTTTGTCCAGCTACCAAGCCTCTCAATCTAACTTTGAATCCAAAGCGTTCTCGTATCCCCTTCGATACAACGAACATAAAACCAGCCACTACCCAGTAAACAAAAAATACGTTCTTAAACTTGCAAGTCAGTACACATGAAAACCATTAACCTTCAAAAACTTCATTGGATGACATAGCCTAGTCCATCCACTACGATTTCTGGGAAACAAAAACAAAGATGCTAACCAGCAGGATATTACAATACACCCCCATTCAAAGACCCATACCAAAACCCTATTCTTTACAACAAGCATCCATTACCAGAACAAAACAACTTGAATCAGGAAACTCCGAAACAAACGAAAACCAAAAATGAAAAACGTCATACCTTTGGACAAACTCAAATTTCTAAATATCTCAGTAGTAAATGCCCAAACATGCTCGAGAAGTTGAACAGATCATTCCGATACCAACATTATAAATGTTCTAGCATTTTGATGTGAGAACTAGTTTTATTCATAACTATAGCATTATCTTTATCTACCCTAATAATAATAATATTTTCCTTATTTGTAAGTTTTAAAATAAAAAAATTCACTTTTTAAGTATATTACATTTTGGAATTTTAGAGTTTTTCAAAACCTTCACACAATTTTGAATAATATTTTGTATAATTTCATCATTAAAACCTCTAGCTAATTTCTCCATAGTAATAATAAAATCTTCAAAAGGAATTCTCTTAAGAGTAACACCAAACATTAAACATCTACTTAAAACATTCAAAGTATTATCATCAATAATAACCAAAGATAAATTACAAACATTTTTCTCCAATTTAATGTTATCAATAGTGTCATCTATATTATCTAGAAATAATTGCAAAATTTTATTAAAATCATGATTTTTTAGTTCATCAAGATCTAAAAGGTTTTCTATAAAAGAAATAAAATTAGACCTATTATTTTTCAAATTTTCAAGAAAAGAAAACCTATTATTAGAAGCTTTTTTAACTGTCAAATTATTAGTTGGTGAATCAAATTGGTTAAAATTATTTGTAGTATTNATAACCTTACCACCAAAAATACAAAATCAACATCTACCATTAGCTCTACACTTTTAGAAGCCCCTTTAAATAAAGTAGATTACTCTTTGAATACTACAAATAATTTTAACCAATTTGATTCACCAACTAATAATTTGACAGTTAAAAAAGCTTCTAATAATAGGTTTTCTTTTCTTGAAAATTTGAAAAATAATAGGTCTAATTTTATTTCTTTTATAGAAAACCTTTCGGATCTTGATGAACTAAAAAATCATGATTTTAATAAAATTTTNTGTTGGTAGGCCATAACTCCTAGCTATGATGGTAAAGTGTGAAAATAATTCTAAGTCTAAGGAAAATGGTAAAACAATCTACTCTATCCTAAAGCGATGAGCATCCATTCCTAGCTTGTTGTATATGCCTTGGGCTCATGTAACTGTTACTAGGATTACCAAGTGAGTTCACTACTAAGCAAATCAAGAGAAACCACTACTGTGTTACCAAATGATCACACTTAATGCTTGAAACTAGTTGTACTCATTCTACTTTACTATGAAAAAGGAAAGTAAAGTACTTAGAAATGTAAATGATTAAACTAGGAAAACAGTAAGAATTATGCTAAGTGATGAATGGCGAGGTACCCCTACACTCAACCATACGAATACGAGCGTCTCAAGCACGATCCAGTTGAACTCCAAGAACTAAGTGCTTACGTGCCCAAATGGAACACTTAAGGCTAATCAATCGATGTCTTCCCAAACTTACTTGGATTGTCACAGTTGTATAGTTAAGTAAGCTTGAGGTATATGATTTTTTATGTCTTTTATCTTTTTAACGCCCTATGCTAATAGGGGAAGGTGAAGAGAACTAAGTGACTAACTTTCATTAACTATCCACTAACTAAGTTCTAATTGTCCTAACACTAGTATTTGTTCCCACTTGCCGCACACACCATGAACCAGTGCAACGCTGCTGGGATTACCAAACGCTACTCGTTACTGGGTTATCAAGCATTGCACACATGCTTGAAGCGGTCGTACTGAGTGCACTTAACTAGGAGAGTCAAGGGTTGAGAGAGATTAATTCCTAGGAAAGCATTTAAACATTTAACAGTAATTAATTCCTATTTAGCTTAGTCCACATGCTGCAAGGTTTATCAGAAAGTTTGTCTTTATTGTCGTACATAAATGTGTGCTCAAGTACAATTTGCTCGAATAAAGATCCGTTCACTTTAAGACTCCTACTACGGGCACATGGAAATTATTCTAACTTTGGAATGAAAAAACTGCAAGATTTTGGCTAAGGGTCTAATTTTAGATGCCTAAAATAGGGAAAGCCGACTCTTATTTATAGACATTGCGGCAAGCTGTGATATCGTGTATGCGATATCGTAGAGGCAATGCAATATCGCAAATGCGATATCGTGTACACAATATCATGTATGCGATATCACGACCCATCATACCCCCATGACTAAATGAAAACTCATCCTCGAGTTCCTTACAAAATATTGGAAAGGTATGGGATTATTGACTTGAATGACACTAATGGAGAATGCGGTGACATGTGAATGGATCATCATTACAATACATGAAAAAATTAGTGTTCATGATAACAAGAGTGAATATTATACACATTTGACATCCAGCCTTATTTGGCAGCTGAGAGAGAAGAGAGAAGAGAGAGAGAGGAAAGAAGAAGTCTGTTGCTACCGACGCCAAGATTGCATTTTTCGTTGTCCATCCATAAGTGCGCCATCATTCTTGTTCCTAGCATAGCTGCTTCAGCACCAGTCCATTCCAAGTGTTTCCTCCAGATCCAATCCATTGTTGTATGATTACCATCTGCACACACAACACAATCTTATATTAGCAAGGATAAATGAATCACAATGTAGTTGATACCTTGCTTCAGTGTAAGGTCCATTGGTTGAGTTGTGATATGGCTGATGCAAATTTTGGAGATATAACACTAGTGACTACCCAACATGTAGGTGTTAAGAGAAAGTTGAAAAAATTGGACCAAGACCTCCATGACTAAGAGTGAACCTCTGGTAGCAAGAGAATGGAAAAAGATGAGAAATAAGAAAGATGGATAAAAAGAAACAATGGCAACATCGATAAAATGGATGTCAGAGATGGTAATGAACAAAATAAATGTTGATTGCGAAAATGTTTGAGGGAAAGAAATTAACTGATGTTCCCAAAGAGGAATGCCAGTGGATCCTCCCCAAAGTAGGCTCATGTCCTTAATGTCGTGACAATCCCACATTCAAAGAGTCCGTAGGCTCTTGAAATGTCATTTGGGAACAAGATTTAAAGTCTTAACCACAAGAGTTTACCAAAAAGAAAACAATGCATCAACCAAAATATGGACTATTGATACAACCAGCAATGAGGTGAAAAATGGAGAAAGAAGGATGGAAAGAAGAGAATGGAATGGAGTCTCAAGAACAAGGTGGTGTACAGCCCCTTGTGTATTAATGGTTAATGTGACTTAGTAGATCTCATTCCAAATCCAGTCTTAAACAATCCACATCCAGTGACTTCGCATTAATACATTCGGCTAATACATCCACCTGAAGTAACACAAATGCCTCTATCAAAGCGTCACCACCATTCTGATGGAATGAAAAAGGAGAAAGTAGGAAGCAAGAAAGGGCCTTAGTTAGAGGGAACATGTTTGTTTAGTTCCATAACCAGTGCTTGTAGCCCATATGATTATTTTGTCTAAGGGGTGTGCTTTGAATTCTCACATTTTTTTTGTGCGTGAGAACCACACCATGCAAAGACTTATTATTTTTATTAGCTCAGCTTCCTAATAATGGAGCAACATCAAAATGGTAAGGAAAACTCAAGAAAAAAACATCCAAGCACCCAAGAGAATGGCCAGCACAAATGCATCAAATCCCCTTAAATTCACACCCTTTCAATCCTTGATTCCTTCCTTAGTTTGAGAAATGCTCAGTCACTAATTTATTGATAGTTATTATTATTTGAAAAAATGGACTATACAATTCCAAGCCAAGAGAGACCATAGAAATTCATGGATGTATGGATGAAGTGGACTCATTGCCTGTTATACCAAAAGAACCATACCTTAGTATCAACATCATAACCCAAAGGTAAAAACAAAACATTAGAAACCAATAGAATACACTTCATACCATCATCAGCACTTATTAGGTGACAAACTTAACAAAATAGATAAACACACACACAAAAATAAAAGAAAAAGTATGAACGATGATGCAAAAAAAAAAATAAGAAAAGTTAAAGAAATTTATAAAACAAAAATGTGTAAAAAAAAAACTTAAAAAGGAATTGAGGGCCTTGATTGATCAGCATAGGTGGCCATCTCCCCCATGACTAAGTTGAAAGGAGGAGATCTAAAACAATGAGCGAGGTCATCCTCTCCTAGAGGTATTATGTGCACTGGTTGTTCTAAGTTCATGGAAGGGTTTGGTTTGTTGCACATTGACCAATAATCTCTTATCAAGGCTTTTAGGTTCGTATATGGTCATGGCCCCATAGGGAAAGGATGTATGAAAAATGTAAGGTGCTTCCCATAATGTTTGAAATTTTGTGCGTTGTGGAACATGTGTGGGGTTCCAGTAGAGGACCTTATCTCAAAATTGATACTTAACCTTCCAAATTTTTAATTCATGACGTTTCTTGTTATGTGTCTTATGCAACTCATTTGATGACAAGGCAACCAATCGGTTCTTGTCTAGCACGTTTAGATTTTCCAACCTTTGTTTTTGTGCTAGATCGAGGTCAAGGTGGAGGTCACAAGCCATGGTTAGTGTACGGAGTTCGATTTGAATTGGAAGCTTTGGAAGTTTTCCGTATACTAACTCATAGGGAGAGTAGCCTGTAGGGAGTTTCCAAGTGGAGTGGTATGCCCAGAGAGCATCATTCAATTTAGTGCTCCAATATCACCTATATTTGCTAATTGTCCTTGTTAATATTTTAGTAATCTCCTAGTTAGTGACCTCGGCTTGGCCATTAGCTTGGGGGTGATAAGGTGTAGTCAATTTATGTTCGACCCTTAAGCATTGCATCAACTTCCAAAAGGTTGCACCTATGAAGTGTGTTTCATTATCTAAGATGAGTGCACGTGGCACACCAAACCTATTTATGAGTTATTGCTATACAAATCGTGCAGCTATAGATGATGTGTAGTCTGTAATAGCAGCTGCTTTAGCCCATTTAGTTAGATAGTCAACAACAAAAATGATGTAAGCTTTTCCATTGAACATTGGTGTAATGGACCCCATAAAGTCTATTCCCCAAATATAAAAGGGCTCTAAAAGTTGAATCCATTGTTGTAGACCCTCCATTCTAGTAGTCATTCCCCCATCACGTTGACAGTGCTTGTAGGGTTGGACAAATTGATGGATGTCCCGAAATAATGTTGGCCAGTAATATCCTACAAGAAGGATCTTAATAGCCATTTGTCTCCCTACATAGTGACCCCCACAAGGGCCCTCATGAGTGTCTTGGAGAACTCTTAATTGGTCCACATCGGGCACACACCATCAAACTAAGCCATCAGGACATACTTTGTAAAGTTGTCCATTGATCTCCATGAAGTACTTGGCTCTATGAAGAAACTGTTGTTTCTTTTTAAAATCTAGCTCTTGTGGTGTTTTTTGGATAAGGAGATAGGTGAGAATGCTACTATACTAATTCATCTCCTTGGGGTGGTTATTCACTACATCGACAAAGAGGGATTCATCATGAAAATGATCGAACACTACATATTCATCCTTCTTGTTGTCCCAATGCAACTAAGATAAATGATCTACAACTACGTTCTTGGTGCCCTTTCGATCGATCATCGTTAGATCAAACTCTTGTAGGATTACCATCCATCGTATAATACGAGGGCTAACCGTTGGCTTGTTCATGAGAAACCTGATTGCACTATGATCTGTATGGATGAACACTTTGTAACCTAACACATAGTGCCTAAACTTATCTAATGCAAACACTACAGCCATTAATTCTTTTTAAGTTGTGCACCGGTGATACTTTTACTTACACAGTGGATGTAGTAAGGATGTTTTGGATCATCTAACTATGTAAGTATGGATCCTAAGGCATAATTGGACATGTTAGTCATTATATGAAATGGTCTAGACTAGTCAGGGGCTTATAGGATGGGAGTTTCCACAAGCTTTTGTTTTAGAGTTTGGAATTCTCGTTCACATTCCTTGGTCCATTCAAATGGTGCATCCTTCTTCATTAATTCTACCAACGATTTGGAAATCTTGGAGAAGTTCTCAATGAATCTCCTATAGTAACCAGTGTGTCCAAGGAATGACTGAATGTCTTTGACAGTTTTCGGTTGCTGGGTAATTCCTTGGATGACCTTAATTTTATCTAGGTCTACCTCTATGTTCTACAAGGCACATGCATGGTGAAATTCTTGTAACTGGTTTTGATGATTAGCATTGTACCCCCCCACACCCCCCCCCCCCCCCCCCCCCCC